>CAUYLG010055284.1:0-15314 GCA_963573385.1 Cacajao melanocephalus | reverse complement strand
GGCCAAAAAAGTCGCGCTGGCGACCCGTGTGGCTCCTCCGCCGGGAATCTCCTAGTCTGTGGGCAACAGAAATTCGTCTGAAAGTGCGGCGTCCACTCGCTCTCTGCGCTTTCACTGGGAGCTACAATCCTGAGCTGTTGTTAATCGGCCATCTTGGATCTCTCCCCGATATCGTGTTTTAATATCATGGTAAGAAAGGCCAACCTACTCACAATATTATGTACAAATTCAGTATGTTTTTCTTTAATCATTTTAGGGTTTCAACTTTTACATTTAAGTTCTGTCCCATCTGGACTATTTGGAGTGTCTCTCTCTCTCTCTCTCTCTGTGTGTGTGTGTGTGTGTGTGTGTGTGTGGTTTGGTGTAGAGAGCTCAATTTTGTTTTTTTAAAGAATAACTATTGGCTGGGCGTGGTGGCCCATGCCTGTAATCCCAGCAGTTTGGGAGGTAGAGGTGGGTGGATCACAAGTTCTGGAGCTCGAGACTAGCCTGGCCAACATGGGGAAACCTCGTCTCTACTAAAAATGGAAAAATTAGCTGGGCGTGGTGGCAGATGCCTGCAATCCCAGCTACTCGGGAGGCTGAAGCAGTAGAATTGCTTGAACCAGTGAGGTGGAGATTTCAGGGAGCCAAGACTGCGCTGCTGTACTCCAGCCTGGGCAACAGAGCAAGACTCCATCTCAAAAAAAAAGAAAAAACAAGAATAACTATTGAGATGCTTTAACTCAATTTGGGAAAGAATACATTGTTTCTTCAGATTTGAAATATATGGCCACTTTTATCATGCATAAAATTGTTATGCATTATTCACTTGTTTCAGATAATCAAAAATTCTGAAATATTGTTCAACCAGATTATTCATTTCATTTCTCAAATTTGTATCTGCATAATCTTTGGATGCTTCAAGAATTATATTTCCTACTCAAAAATGAAGAATAATCTTTAATGAATATATTAACAAGAATTTTAATTCCCTTCCCATGTATGGACAAATTTTCCTGTTTCTTTGAATGTTTATTAATTTTTGGTTGAAAACTGGACATTGCAGGTAATTTGTTGTAGTGACTCTGGATTCTGTTTTTTTCAGAAGATTGTTGGGTTTTTGTTCTAGTAGACCGTTATCTTACCTGGATTCAATACTACACACTTTGTCTCTCCTGTGGTATGTAGCATGCGATATTTCTGCTTTGTCTTTAGAGTTTCAAGCTGCTGATTTTTTTTTTTTTTTAGCTTCACCACTGGGAGCTTTCTCCTATGCTTAAATGATCTGATTCCTCCCTTCCTTTTCAACTTTGGTTCAAAGCAAACTTATTATAAATCAAAAGTTAGATTATTTATTCTACAAATATTTACTTATTGAAGGCTGCAGTGTGCCAGACACTTGGGACACACTAATAAACAGAAAGGGGAAAAAAAAGGACAAAAATTCTTCCTTTGTGGAACTTAAGTTGTAATCGAGAGAGATAGACAATAAATAGCAAGCAATGTATAAGTTAAAAAGGTATGTAAGATAATGATATGATATGTGCAGTGGAATACAATTATGCAGAGTAAGGCATCGGGAATGTACAGGGGGTAGCTAGCGAATTGCAGTTTTAAATAATTATAATGGCTGGGCATGGTGGTTCACACCAATAATCCCAGCACTTTGTGGGACTGAGGCGAGTGGATTGCTTAAGCTCAGGAGTTTGAGATCAGCCTGGGCAACAAGGTGAAACCCCTTCTCTATCAAAAATACAAAAATTAGCCATGTGTGGTGGCATGTGCCTGTGGTCTCAGCTACTTGGGAGGCTGAGGTGGGAGGATCACTTGAACCTGGGAGATGAAGGTTGCAGTGAGCTGAGATTTCACCACTGTACCTCAGCCTGGGTGACACTGAGACCTGGCCTCAAGAAAACAAAAACAAAAACAAAACAAAAATAATGATGTCAGCCTGTTCAAACCCTCCAAATTGCCCAACAAAATTTAACATTGGACTTCAAGGGCCCACATGGTCTGGTTCCTATAATCTCAGTTACCTCATTTTGCAGTAGTCTCTTCCTCCCCCCACCAGCTCCAATCTGGCCACACCAGCCTCCTTGGTGTTTCTAGAACATTCCAGGCATGCTTTCACTTCTGCCTGGAGTACACTTATCTCACGTACTCACATAGCTGGATCCCTTATCATCTTAATTATTCTTAAATGTCACCTTGTCAGTGAGGCCATTTCCAGCTGCCTTATTTAAAATTGCTTTTCATCTCCTATAGCCTTCCTACCATCTCTCTTATTTGATATCTTCTCTCCAATTGCATGTGTAAGTATATGTAATATACTGTGTAGCTTATTTATTTGTTTATTGTCTGTCTCCCTCCCATGGAATGTAAACTTTACAAAGGCATTTCGCTACCATATCTGGAACTTACAAGGTACTCAGTACATATTTGTTGAAAGGATAATACATGAGAGTTTGAGTCTGGATCAAAGTGGAGAATCTGAAAGACAGTAGCAGATGTAACCGGTCCTTGTGTGACTTGAGACCTATAGGATAAAATTGTCTTAGATATTCTCCTTAAGTTCATATATATTTGATTACTTTCTGTTGTCTGAAGAAATTCTTGTTACCAGGCAATAATTATAAATAGCAGAGGCCACTTCAACGGTTATGTTGTCTCCTCACTTTGGTCTGTGGTATCTCAGGGACCAATATATTGTGATTTGCTAAGAGATTTCATAATATACATTTAAAGATACAGGAAGTTTTTTTGACTTCATAATCATAGAAAAGAGATTGCACCAATTACTATTGTCTCTCCTAAGTTAAGATTGCTAGCATTGGAGTTATGTTTATACCTGCACGTGATTTTACAATTTTTCATTAACTATGAAATTTTGGTTTTGAAATTCATCATAGCAGAAAGACAAAAATACACATTATAGAATCTCTATTGAAGTTGAAATTTTCTTTCCAAAGGTAGCATTATTAATAGCATTGAAATTATATTTCTTTTTTATGTTTATGCCTGCACATGTTGTTTTTATCATTTTTTTACTAGCCATGAAATTTTGATTTTGAAATTTATCACAGAAGAAAAATGGAAGTTCGCACATTATAATATCTCAGTTGTAATCAGCTAAGCATTGGTATAAGCCATGATTTACAAATGTTGGGAACAGATGCTTTATGCTAATTTTTATTCCTCTTATCTCCTGTGGAGAAGATTAGGTTGTTATGCAGAAAATGTGGGTCACGCTTTTAGGTATGAAATAGAATGGAATCCTCTATTATAAATATGATGAATGCTTATACAAGAAATGGCTGGCATAATTTGATGTTGTACCTGTAAAGTTTCCTTTTAGAGCATATTAAAATGCCATCATTCCTGTTAGACAGTATTTTAAATATGTAAAATTTTAGTATTTTTTGACATGTAGCTTATGTTTAGACAGTATTTTAGATATGTAGCTTATGTTTTGTGCATTTGATTTACTTACATCCTAGCTGGTCTATCCCATAAATTAGGAATTTTAAATATGCCATTTAGAAAACACATTTGATCCTTATAATTTCTGCTATATTAGCTGGCTTCCTAAGGATTTTGTTTCCTAAGTCACTGCCCCCTGGATCTTCTAAATGAATACTATTACTACAAGTCTTTAAATTCTTTTGGCATGGGCATTAATATCAAAGACATTATTTTGGTTTTCCACGCTTTTTATAATAAGACATCAGAGTGATGATTGGTGCATTTGCTATATTGCATTTTGAAAAATGGTTCTCTCTTTTCATTGGTTTACTTGACTATATGCCTGTTTGCAGTTTTCATCACTATTCCATCTGGGAGGGTCAATTAAGAAAGGGAAATTTACATTTTAGCACTTAAAACTAACAAATCTGGGCACTATTTATAAATAATGCAGCATTATTTATAATATGTTTAAGTTGAACCTACATATCAGTATTGATAAAGGTCAGTCCTATAAAGCTATTAGAGTTTTTTTTTTTTTTTTTTAACTCTCTTTATACTGCAACTTAGCACACTGGAAGATGAGAACCATTTATCAGTACTGATGTATTGAGTTGTTAGAGGTTTACATATCTGACAGAAAGAGCTTTCTATTGGAAAGTTTGGTATTTGTGAAAGATGGTATTCATCATCTATATGTTCAACAAATATTTATTAAGAACTTCTGATATGCTTGGTAATGCTCTAGTAACTGATAATTCAAGAAATAAAATCTTGGCTACTATGGAGCTGATAGGCAAAGACATAACAAAAGAACATATAAGCGTATGATAATTCTGGTAGGAAAGTGTTATAAAAATACTGATACAAGCATACAGTGACTGGGACTACTTTTGATGGAGTACCAGAGCAAGCTTCTTGAGCAAATGGCATTAAGGCTGGGGTTTAAAAATAAGGAAAATAAGGGGTGCAAAAATCCAAGAAAATAGTGGTGTGGCTGGATTAAGGGAGTGAATAGTACAAAATCAGGAGATTCAGGCAAGGGCCAAATCATGGGTACCTTGGGAGCTGTTGCAAGGAATCAGTCTTTTATTTTAATTGTAATTGAAGTCATTGGAGAGTTTTAATCAAGGAGATAGACATAATCTAATGAATTCTGGCTTTGATGGGGAAAATGGAGAGGGAGTAGTGTGGATACTTTGGAAACTTAGTTTTCTGCATCACCAAAGAAAAACAGGCAGGCATATGGGTGAGAATGACAGTGTATTAGTCTTATTCTCATGCTGCTAATAAAGACATATCTGAAACTGAGTAATTTATAAAGGAAAGAGGTTTAATGGACTCACAGTTCCACATGGCTTGGGAGGCCTCACAATCATGGCAGAAGGTGAAGGAGGAGCAAAGGTATGTCTTACATGGCGGCAGGCAATGGAGCCTGTGCAGGGGAACAGCCTGTTTATAAAACCATCAAATCTAGGCTGGGTGCAGTGGCTTACGCCTATAAACCCAGCACTTTAGGAGGCTGAAGCAGGTGGATCAAGACTAGCCTGGTCAACATGGTGAAACTCTGGCTCTACAAAAACACAAAAATTAGCTGGGCATGGTGTTACATGCCTGTAATCTCAGCTACTCGGGAGGCTGAAGCAGGAGAATTACTTGAACCCAGGAGGCAGAGGCTGCAGTGAGCTGAGATCCTGCCACTGCACTCTAGCCTGAGAGAGCAAGACTGTTTCAAAAAAATTAATAATAATAATAATCAGATCTCTTGAGACTTATTCACTATTGCAAGAACAGCATGAGAAAAACCTGCCTCTATGATTCAATTACCTCCCACTAGGCACCTCTCCCAACATGTGGGGGTTATGGGAGCTACAATTCAAGATGAGATTTGGGTGGGGACACAGCCAAACTATATGAGATAGTCACCATACCGCTTTGTATACTCAAAAATCTGAAAATGTTGATTCAGCTGGTGCTTGAGGCTTCTGGAGCATATTAGTTTTATGCTGAAACACACACACACACACACACACACACACACACACACACAATATTTGATGAGTCTGAAGTTCTTTATAATGTGACTCTGTTTGATGCCTTCAGTCACTTTTCTAGTCTCCTACTGGCCCTGTCCTTGAGGTTTCTTATTCCTCTATAAATCATCTATATCAAGGGCCAGGCACAGTGGCTCATGCCTATAATCCCAGCACTTTCAGAGGCCAAGGCAGGCGGATCATGAGGTCAAGAGATCGAGACCATCCTGGCCAACATGGTGAAACCCCATCTCTACTAAAATACAGAAATTAGCGGGGTGTGGTGGCACGCACCTGTAGTCCCAGCTACTAGGGAGGCTAAGGCAGGAGAACTGCTTGAACCTAGGAGGCAGAGTTTGCAGTGAGCTGAAATCATGCCACTGCACTCCAGCTTGGTGCCTGGCAACAAAACGAGACTCTGTCTCAAAAAAAAAAAAATCATCTATATCAGAAAACATTTTCCTTTTTAAGATTTCCTGTTTTTGAAGGTATTCTGTCTAAATTCTGTTGTGCAGATTAAATCCCCTAAATGAGAATAGGTAAAGGTGAAAATAAGAAATAAACTGTAATGCCTAAAGTCAAATAAACCAAGTTAAGAAAAACCAAAGCTTCACAGTAAAGTGATAAACACAGATTTTATTCAGGAACTATTGCAATAGGAGAAAAGAGAGCTAAGTATAGAACTAGACTAAATTCTGAATACAGCAAGGACAAGCGAGGATTTATAGTCAAGGAGCAGGGTGGGGTCAGTGAATGGAAAATTACTAACAGGAAATATTGGGGCAGGAGGGATTCTGGTTAAACTGACTTGACAATATTCTTGCTGAAGGCAGGCTAAGGTGGCCAGTTATCCCCTGGGGGACTGTCTGGGACAAGAAATTTGATTTTATTGAGTGATTAGAAATGAAGGGTGGGAGATTCTTTCTGAACTGACTTAACAAGATTCTTGCTGAAATTGAGTGATCCAGACCCATCAATGATGTCCACTGAAGCCCAAAGTCAAAACCTACTTGAAAAGAAGGTTTAGAAAACCTGACTAATGTTTGATCAACAAGAATATCTTTGCTAATCAGGAAGGAACATATACATATGTATTGCTACCCTTTTTGTTAACATGATTGGGCCAGACTAATCATTTGCAGATGCAGCATCCAGGGAAAATCATGCTACAATTTTTATTCAGAGGCAATGCATTAAGTGGATTTTAAGGGCAGTTTTCAGGGGAAAAGAGGGAAATAAAATGTTATAGGAAAGCCACATCTATTTTTTTTTGGAAGGATGAATAAAAAAGAGAAGCAATTAAAACAGTTGTATCTTCAATATATTGATAACCTGAGATGCAGTGGATAGCTATATAAGTATTTTCAGCACCACTAAGTGTTCCATTTATTCTAGGAAAATGAATTATGGTGACTGCTGCATTCACAAACTTTGCAGCAACTCTACTCATGCACTTCATTGCCATACTCACAGAAAATGCAAAAAAGATGAGCCAAAATGCCATATTTTATGTCTATGACCCTGCCCCCTTGGCTACAGATACTGGATTATAAGTACTTGATTGAATGGTAGCCAATGCATAGATTATTTATTATCTATGGCATGCATGACTTAGCATGAAATGATGATCTGAGCTAATCACATTCTTACTCTCATTGACATGAATTGAGTAAACAGAGAAGTAGGCAATTAATAGTAGATTTGAAGCTGAAGGTTACATGCAGAGAATACCTTGACATGGATTTGGAGTCATGTATGAGGAATTAAGTTTAGGCCTGTGAAAGATCAGCACTATCTGAGTTATAGTCAGAAAACTGACTATAAAACTTACTAGAATACGTAGAGAAAATTGTCATCTATATCAGGCATTTCTCACAATGTTATCCCTCCCCAACCTCCCTATCCCCCACTGAGCCTCCCCTACACCCCCGCAACAGACCCCAGTGTGTGATGCTCCCCTCCCTGTGTCCATGTGTTCTCAGTGTTCAGCACCCGCCTATGATGAGAACATGGGGTGTTTGATTTTCTGTTCTTGTGTCAGTTTGCTGAGAATGATGACTTCCAGATTCATCCATGTCTCTACAAAGGACATAAATTCATCATTTTTTCTTATTTTTTAATTGTGGTGAAATACACATAAAATTTACTGTCTGAACCAGTTTAAAGTATACCATTCAGTGGCATGAAGTACATTCACATTGTTGTGTGACCATTATTACTATTCATTTCCAGAACTCTTTGGTTTACAAAACTGAAATTCCACACCTATTAAATAACTCTCCATTCCCCTGTACGCCACAAGTCCTGGCAGCTACCATTTAAATTTCTATCTATATGAATTTGATTATTCTAGTTACGTCATTATGTGGAATCATACAGTATTTGTCTTTTTGTGACTGGCTTATTTCACTTAGCACAATGCCCTCAAGATTCATCCATGTGGCAGCATGTGTTGGAATTTCCTTCTTTTTTCAGACTTCATTGTATGTATATAACATTCTTTTTTTTTTTTTTTTTTGAGACAGGGTCTCACTCTGTCACCATTTATTGGTGAATAAGAAGTCAAATGCAATCATGGCTCACTGCAGCCTTGACCTCCTTAGTTGAAGTGATCTTCCTACCTAAGCCTTCTCAGTAGCTGGGACCACAAGTGCATGCCACCATGTTCACCTAATTTTTTTGTTTTTTTGTAGAGACTGGGTCCCACTTCATTGCCCAGGCTGGTTATGGACTCCTGACCTCAAGCAATCCTCCCATCTTGACCTTTTAAAACTCCTATTCTACCCAGCTTCTTATAAATAACGAAGTCTGTTATCTTCCATTTGTCTATATTCCTACCTTGATAGGGTCTCAGAAGGGGAAAATGAGGAACATCAAAATAATTTAGAAGATAGGGAAGAACACAAGCATTAAGACAGATAATTGTCATAACCAAACATTCATTCTCTAAATATTTACGTTGTGTATATGAAGGATCATGAACAATGAGGAACAATGTTAATGTGTGAAGGAATTTTATGTGGGGAAATGTGTTTCTGTATATTATATAGATTGTAGGAAAGTAGAGCAATAGTTCTCTGTTTTCTGAGACAGAGTCTTGCTCTGTTGCCCAGGCTGGTGTGAAGTGGTGTGATCTTGGCTCACTGCATCCTCTGCCTCAGAGGTTCAAGTGATTCTGGTGCCTCAACCTCCTATGTAGTTAGGAGTACAGGTGAATGCCACCATGCCTGACTAATTTTTGTATTTTTGGCAGGGATGAGGGTTTCACCATGTTGACCAGGCTGGTCTCAAACTCCTGACCTCAAGTGATTCACCTGCTTTGGCCTCCCAAAGTGCTGGGATTATAGGTGTGAGCCACCATGCTCAGCCCTAGAGCAACAGTTCTTAACCCAGCTGCATGATATTAACATCAACTGGGGAGCTTTTAAAATACCTATGCTCAGGTCCCACCTTATACCCTCAAGTCAGAATATCTGGAAATGTGATACCCTCAAAGACATTTTTAAAAGTTCTTCAGATAATTCTAATTAGCATGTGGAGTAGAGTACAACTAGATGGGAACACAGGGTCTATATTTGTGCATTTTACACAAGGCCAACCACAATTTGAGTGCTTATCAAACATTAAGGATGCTTCTGTTGAACTAGGTCTTTTAGTAACAGATGAGGCCTCAATTAGGTAGCTAGCCACTCTATTCTATAGTGCTTTCTGTTTTGACGTTCACACAGATAGATGAATGGTATCCATGACAACAGCAGATGTGATTCATCCATTCCTTAACTTTCAGTTCCGTTGGGACATTCTGTTCCCTAGGATGACATTTAGGGCAGCTCATATACTCACTCAGCCATCTGGCATTGCTGGTAATTTGAACATTTCTTCATCTAACACTTTTTAAACATTACAATCCTAAGGCTATGTCTTAGGCATGGTATCAGTTCTCATCTACTTTTAAAATATGTCACAACATTTGCATGGTTATTAATGGGCTCTTCAAACATGTAGTGAATATTTATCAAATGGCTAATAACAAAAGGTTAATCCTTGTCCTCAAGACTTTTTCAGTCTAAGTGCTGATACTAATACTCAATTTTATACCATCAAATTTATTGTATAATTTAGGTTCTCATGCTTATATATATTACAGTATTAGGGTTCTCCAGGGAAACAGAACCAAAGAGATTTGTTACAAGAGATTGGCTCATGTGGTGATGGAAGCTGGGAAATCCAAATCTGCAATGTGTGGGCTGGCAGGCTCGAGTCGCAGGAGAGTTGATGTTCCAGTTCAGGGCTGAAGGCTGGCAGGCCAGAGACCCTGGAGTTTGCTGGAAAATTCTTTTTTTTTTGAGGTGGAGTCTCTGTCTCCCAGGCTGGAGTGTAAAGGCGTGATCTCTGCTCACTGCAACCTCTGCCTCCTGGGTTCAAGCAATTGTCCTGCCTCAGCCTCCCAAGTAGCTGGCATTACAGATGCACACCACCACACCTGGCTAATTTTTGTATTTTTAGTAGAGATGGGGTTTCGCCATGTTGGCCAGCCTAGTCTCAAACTCCTGACCTCAAGTGATCCATCCGCCTTGGCCTCCCAAAGTGCTGGGATTACAGGTTTGAGCCACCATGCCTGGCCTCTGCTGGAAAATTCTCTCATGCTTAGGGAGGCTGGTCTTTTGTTCTATTCTGGGCTTCAACTGACTGGATGAGAGCCACCTGGATTATGGAGGGCAATCTGCTTACTCAAAGGTCACCGATTTAAATGTGAATCTCATTCATAAATGCCCTCCAAGTTGACACATAAAAGTAACTGATGACAATGATGATGATAATAGGTGCTGACGGAGCAGGGGTATCGCCATTTTAGACGAGCACTGTCATTTTAAAATTCACCATGATCGAAAACTGCCTAAATCCAAAGGGCATCAGCCTAATGGCTAAGGTCAGCATGACCATAAACCAAAAATAACATTTACAAGCAGAAACATTCCAAACCCCTCACCAACCACAGACATGCCATCCCAACATAACCTCCCCTCCACCCGTCACCCTAAAACCAATATAAATTCTGAGTCTGTAAGAGAGAACGCTCCTGATTGGAATTGGCCAGAAGCCCATCTCAGTTTTATTTTAGAGAAATAAACCTGTCCTTTGCTGTTGAGTCGCATTTTATGTTTCTTTCCTTTTTCTTTAACTCTTATAGGTACGCTATATTTTTTATATTTCTTTTCTGAGATGGGGTCTCACTATATTGACCAGGCTGGTCTCAAACTCCTGGACTCAAGTGATCCTCCCATCTCAACCTCCCAAAGTGTTAGAATTACAGGCATGAGCCTCTGTGCTCAGCCTATAGGTACACTATATTGAGTGCTTACCATGTGCCAGACACTTTCCTACTCAATTTGACTCTATGAGGAAACTACTGCTACTATATTTATTGTATAGATGAGGAAAATGAGACATAAAAATAGCTTGTCCAAGTCACAAAGCTAGTGAGTTAATCCTACCATTTAAACCCAGATCTACCTGGCTCATAGCCCTTGCCCTTAACCACCCCAAGTCTCCACAAAGATTCTTTTGTGAGTTTTCTCTCTGCTGTCCTCTGAGATATACTGCTAGGGAGGAATGACACCCTGTTGCACCTTAGAAAGAAGAATTTTTCATTATTTGTGGTGTTTCATTGAATATTAACTTGAAATGCTATGGGTAACTGCATCTTAATGGGTTAAATTCAGAGCAAAGATCTGTCTTCATCTAATGGAAAAATTTCATTAGAGTTAAATGTGCCTCTGCTTCTTAACTATTTAAAATGGAGACCAAGATACTTGTCACTAATGGTTTATAAAGTGCTTTGAGATCCACACATGAAAATACTCCAGGTAGAGATGTTGTTATGCTGATTTAAATAATTGAGTCAATTAATTTCAATTTCTTTTTAAATAATATAAAATACGAATATAACTTCTTGGCTCCTCTAACTTAATTGCATAGGTCATATTATGAGTATAAAGGTGATGTGGTCAGGAGAGTTAGCTGAAAAGCAGTTAGAATGGAAGTAATTATCTTACTCTCCAAAACAACTGAGAATATCAGCCCCATATTTTCCTTCAATACTGTACCCTCTTGTCTGTCATGTCCCTTGTTCATGCAGCATTTATTTTAATTAATTATTTAGTTAACTAGCAGTCACTCATTCAAAAACTTTTGTTAAGCACTTCTAATGTGCCAAGTGGATAACTAACATCTGTTTAGAACTTTACAAAGCAACTTTACATACATGTCATTTATCTTTACTCCTTTTCTGAGGTGGAGACTATTAACTCTTTTGTCCATATATGCTTATTGTTTTTGTTCATTTTTCTACTCCTTTTCAAATGTTACTTTTGTTTCTATATAATTGTTTTTATACAAACTGAAGATCCAGGCTCCTTCAGAGACAACTTAACTGCTGACTTCCAAAGTGTATAGGTTTTTTTTTTTTTGAGATGGTGTCTTGCTTGCTCTGTCACCCAGTGTGGAGTGCAGTGGCATGATCTCAGCTTATTGCAATCTCTACCTCCCAGGTTCAAGTGATTCTTCTGCCTTAGTCACCTAAGTAGCTGGGATTATAGGCATGTACCACCATACCCAGCTAATTTTTGTATTTCTCTTAGTAAAGATGGAGTTTCACCATGTTGGCCAAGCTGGTCTCAAAATCCTGACCTCAGGTAATCTGCTTGCCTCAGCCTCCCAAAGTGCTGGGATTATAGGAGTGAGCCACCGTGCTTGGCCCCAAAGTATATAGTTTTCACTAGAATCTTATTGCTTGGTTTTCCCATTTCAGTTAGCAGGAAAATCAATATTATATTGGTTCTTATCTTTTCTTCAGAAAGCATCAATTATTAGAGAACATTATTTGTGAGAAAATGTTATGTGATAGAAAGAAAAACTTAATTAAGCTTTACTTAGTGTTACTGGTGGATGGTGTCCAGGTTCTTTGGGATTTTGAATAAAGAACTGGACAAAATGCACAAACAAAGCAAGAAAAGAATGAAGCCATAACAGCAGAGATTTATTCAAAGTGAGTGGGAGTGGCATAAGCAAGTGGCTCAAGGGCCTGGTTAAATAATTTTCTAGGGTTTAAATATCCTCTACAGGTTTTGTATTGGTTATTTGGTGTATAACCTATGTAAATAAAGAGGCTGAAGTGAAGTTAAAAAATTATTTACTTTGTGTACACCCTGTACAAATGAAGAGGATGTTTCCTGTCTTAGCTTAGACAGTTGGTCTTAGAAAGTTGGGGGTTTTCTGTTTGATTTAGTTCTAGGAAGACCTTAGGTTCCCTGCCCCCAGACCCTACTCTCTTGGCTTATTAGTATTTAAGTGAAGTGTTTGACATGGTGCACTATTACATAAGAGAGAATAATATTATAAAGGCATCTGAGACAATATTTGAAAAAAGAATTCAACTGTTTTAGTCTGTTCAGGCTGCTATAACAACAACCATAAACTAGGTAGTTTGTAAACAGCAGAAATGTATTTCCCATAGTTCTGGCGTCTGGGAAGTCCAAGATCAAGGTGACTGCTGATTTCCTTTGTGGTGAGGAATTAATTTCTGGTTTATAGACTGTGCCTTCCAGCCGTGTTTTCACAAGGTGGGAAGGTCAAATGAGTTTCCTCAGGCCTCTTAGTCCATTTGTGTCGCTACAACAAAACATGAAAGACTGCATAATTTATGAAGAACAGAAATTTATTTTCTCACAGTTCTGGAGGCTGAAAAGTCCAAGATCACAGTTCTAGAGGCTGGGAAGTCCAAGTCTGGTGTCTGATGAGGGCATTCTTGCTGTGTCAGCACATAGTAGAAGGCAGAAGGGCAAAAGGAATGAACTCCTTCTGACAAATCCTTTTATAACTGCATTAACCCATTCTTGAAGATGGGGCCTTCATGACCCAAACACCTCCAAAAAGGCCCTGCCTCCCAACACTGTTGCATTGAGGATTATGTCTCAACACGAGTTTTTGGAGGTGACAAAAACATTTAAACCATAGCAAGTACTAATCTCATCTCATTCATGACCTAATCACCTCCCAAAAGCACCCTCTTATCTCAGGAGCTAGACTTTCAACATACGAATTTTAGGGGGGAAACTAACATTCAGACCATAGCACCAGCCAATGCTTGCTTAACCTGCACCCTCTATATCACAAAAATAACAATGCAAGGCCGCTTTCTGAACTGGGTCTTCCTCTTCTCTGTAAAGAGAAATAATTGTGTTCACCCTTTTCTACTAATCATACTATGCATTAGTTTGGAAAAGGCTACCAGTTAACTGCTGAAAATCATTTCCAAAATGCTGGATTACAGATTGTAGAGTAATAAGTCATGCGATCATTATGACTATAGATATAGAAAGGTTTCATTTAGTTCTTTAACAAGTTGGCTTATTTTTATTAATGCTTAACATCAACATTCCTGGAGCCTGAGCCTTTCTGCCTAGGGACTATATAGAGATAGTTATCTTTTCAAATTTTCCTGGTAAATTAGTGATCATAAAAATTAAAATTAATTCATACATGCAAAAAGTCTGCAGATCTTCAAATTTAATTTCTATTAAACATTTTAAAGTTAATGGGAAAACTTTTTCTTAGCCTTTGGGAAGAACATTTTCTATATCTCCCACTTGCCTACCTACCCTTCTTTATTCTACAACAATGAGGGGAAGGTACTGAATGGGATTTATTAAAACGTCATGCAGGTCACATTTCTAGGAGTGGAACTGTAGCAGAAGGGGTATAAATAAGGTAATATGTTTCCTTCCTCCCTATCCTCAGCTTTCTCTAGAGCATTGACAAAATCGAATTTGAAACTGGCTTTGATGTATAAATAAACAGTGGCTCACCTAATTCAAGCCTTCTTAGGCCCATCTAATGTAAAAAAAGTTTTCATTTGGTGTCAATCTAGAAAACTGGGATTTAACATTGAGGTTTGTACAAAGGCCTGGACATTAATAAAGCACAATTTTATTTTGGTTTATCATCTTGTACATATATCTCCCTTGCAAATTATGTGGAGATATAAATTAAGGAATTGATATGTCCTAGCAAAGACTTCCATAATTCCATTTTAACTTCACTTTTTTTTTCTTCGAGTAGTGACATGATTTATTAAAAATGCAGGCCATAAAGTTAACATATGATGATCATATCATATATGCCTTCATAGATACAGACATTAAACAGAGGACAAAAAGGTAGAGAAAACCCTATTTATGATAGCAACAAAAAAGATTAAATACTTGAATTGAATTTATCAAGAAATATGCAAAACCTACATAAGGTTTTAAAACACCCTTGAAAGATACAAATACAGATTAGAATACCACCATTTAAAAACAAGAAAACCCTCAACATTATAAAGATGACAGTTCTCCCTAAGTTAATTTATAAATTCAATGCAATCTCAAAGAAATTACCAAAAAGCTACTTTAAAGCATTAGACAAGTCAATACTTAAGTTTTTTAATTTATTTTTATTTTTTTTTAGTATTTTTTTTAATTGCATTTTAGGTTTTGGGGTGCATGTGAAGAACATGCAAGATTGTTGCATAGGTACACATATGGCAGTGTGATTTGCTGCCTTCCTCCCCATCACCTATATCTGGCATTTCTCCCCATGCTCTCTCTCCCCAACTCCCCACCCCGCTTTGTCCCTCCCCTATTTCCCCTTGACAGACCCCAGTGTGTGATGCTCCCCTCCCTGTGTCCATATGTTCTCATTGTTTAACACCCACCTATGAGTGAGAACATGCGGTGTCTGATTTTCTGTTCTTGTGTCAGTTTGCTGAGAACAATGGTTTCCAGGTTCATCCAT
>CAUYLG010055283.1:0-97155 GCA_963573385.1 Cacajao melanocephalus | reverse complement strand
CCCAGTTTGTGGGCCACAGAAATTCGTCTGAAATTGCGGCGTCCACTCGCTCTCTGTGCTTTCACTGGGAGCTACAATCCTGAGCTGTCGTTAATCGTCCATCTTGGATCTCTCCGCCCGGTGATGAAGTTTTTTCTGTTTCTTAGTTTTCCTTTGGCGGACGCCCCTTCCCCGCAGAGCTGGACCTTCCCGGGTTCAGTTGTGCTTACTGTGAAACTCTCAGTCCTCAGCGCTTCCAATTGCTGTTCACCTTGTGGGTATGGGACCAGCCGAGCCGGACTCAAAGGGCACCCCGTCCCGTATACTCTGCACCGAGAAGCGCCCTGCCGGGGTGCCGGCAAAATAGCCGCGCCGGCCAAAAATGTCGCGCTGGTGACCTGTGTGGCTCCTCCACCAGGAATCTCCCAGTCTGTAGGCAACAAAATTTCGTCTGAAAGTGCAGCGTCCACTCACTCTCCGCACTTTCACTGGGAGCTACAATCCTGAGCTGTTGTTAATCGGCCATCTTGGATCTCTCTCCATAAGTAAACAATTCTTATAAATAATTAATCAAATCACAAATGATTAATGACAAATGGACAAAAAAATTAGCAGCTAAAGAAGACATATCAATGATTAATACACGTACAGTTCTCAGCTTAAATAGTAATGATGGAAATGCAAACCAAAACCAGAAGAGATTCCCTTTCCCACCACTAGAATGGCTACAACGAAAAGTATTGACAACAAATGTTGAGGTGGATGCGGTAGATCTGCAATTCTCAGACATCACTGGCAGAGTGAAAATTTAAGAACTTCAGGAAACAATTTGACAGTTTTATAGTAAGTTATATGTTTGCTCTATGACCTAGTAGTTATACTTCAACATATTTACCCAACGGAAATAAAAACACACTTCCTCACACAGACGTTCATAGCACCATTATTCACGTTATTCATAATACCCAAAGAGTAAAAATAAATATCTATCAAAGAATAAACAAAATGTTTTATTCATACAAGTAAATATTACTCAAGAATTAAAAGCATAAGCTTTACACACCTACACACACACACACACACACACACACACATATATTTAAGGTTTCATTTATTGTAGTTTAGTTCCATTGCTTCTAGATGCCTACAGAACCCTCAAGGCTTCAAAATAGACTCTTCTAGAAAAAACATTTTAAAATATTCACCCCTGGTAGGGCCCCAATTGTGGGTATACAAGGTTGTGTAATAAACCGAATTCTACATTTTCCCTTCTTTTGTATTTAAAACAGTGTTTTAAAATATTTCATTTATTTTAATGTGAAAATAAAGTGGAAAAAAGTTATTAAAGTGTGATTATAATATAATACATCCTTCTATTTTTGTTATACTAGGAGAAGTGTTAATACAATGAATTACCTACTTTTAATTTTTCAATAGATGAAGGTTACATTCATTGCAACTTTTGTTTAAAGAATCAAAATTAGAAGAAAATGTTTGCTTCTGTGAAAAAAAAAGTGAAACCAGGTTTAATAGAAATTAAGAAGGAATCAAAGAAAAATTATTTATCAAAATTTATTTATTTGCAATGGGTTTAAGCCTTCATATTATATAAACTATATATATCAGTAAAGGGTCTTTCAGCTTCTCCCCAGGACCCTTGGCACACCTATAAATTTGAATAAATCTTTCAAGCCTCTTTTTTTTCTGGTGAATTCTTTCACTACAAAATTAAATACTTATTGTAATCAAGTAATATTTTATATAGTTATTATATTTCTTCATTTCAAGAGCACATGCATGTCTTAATATATTCTAGACGATTCCAATTTGTGGAATGTTACAGCTTGTGTTCATGTGTAATTATGTACCATTAAAATAATAACAGCTGTTATTCAGAACCTCCTATACCTGACACTGTGCTAACTATATCACGTACATTATCTCAACTAATCCTCACAACAGGCCTAGGAAGTAGGGACAATAATTAATCTCCATTTTGCCAATGAGAATTGGCAAATGACACCACCTTGAAATTTCAGAATTAGATGTTCTACAAGAAAAGCTCCCAGAGGAAAGGAAGTATTCTGCCAAGGAGGAACAGGAACCAAATGACATCAGACCCCTCAACAGCAATTCTGGATCCTAGAAGACAATGTAGCCAGGTCTTCAACATTCTAAGAAAAAAAAATTTTAACCTAAAATTCTGTATGAAATATTGCTGAAATGTAAAGACAAAGATATTTGCAAGCATGCAAAGTATATAATATTGGTAGGATACCACCGTATGCTAAAATAATGGAAAACTACTATGTTTTATAAATATATATGTGTGTGTGTGTACGTGTGTATATAAACAAATATGTGTGTGTGTGTGTGTGTGTGTATTTAAAGATTATTTCTTGCTTTTCTAATAGGCCATGGTATCAATCCATAGTACTAGATGTCGCTCTTCATGTGGTCACTCAGGGAACTCAGGCCAAGGAGGCCCTGCCACCTCCAACAAGTACACAGAGGACACAGAGGGGGAACAAACCTGGGGGGCCACACATGAGAAGTTTTTACAAGCCAGGCCTGGAAGTGGAATATCACTTTGTACATTCCATTGGTCATAATTTAGCTTCCTGGGAGATGAGAATTATAGCCATATACTTAGAAAGAAGAGGAAATGAACTTCAGTAAACAAATAGCCGTCATTCTTTGCTAAACAAAGACTCACAAATATACCTTCAAGGATTGGTTCTCAGAAAATTACTGAAAGATACACTTTAGCAAAATGAGGGAGTGAAGCAAGAATGAGGACACACCATGAGATTTAAGACACAGAAGATGGAGGGTAGAGTAACAAACACAAACCCTAGAACCAGAGCACAGGCAGACCATACTGAAGCATGAGGAAAGGGAATTTTTTTAGTTAACCCAATCAATATAAACTCTTCCTACAAACTTGATGAAGAAGTGATTACCAATTCTTCAGAAATATCTGTTTCCCCTCCACTGGGAAACGTCAAAACAGGCAACTTTCTTTTCTCAGTATTCAGGGGGCTATATCAGCCTTACTTGAAAGTGGACTCTTAATGGTACTCCATATGCTAAGCTCTACCAGATGGGAATAGAGTCTTTTTTCTGCCTGTCCCCCCATGACACCCTAAAAATCTGGGAAAGTTGGATTTGGTTTAGCAGCACTCTCAGAGTATGAACTCTACTCACCATACAAAGTTCCCACTTTAATTTACCTTTTACTTTGGCCTCTGAGAATTCTTTGTTTTTTAGCCAGATCATTGATGTACTTCCTTTCCTTTTCTCTTTCTTTCTTATTCATTTATTTATTTATGACAGGGTCTTGTTCTGTCACCTAGCCTGTAGAACAGTGGTGAAATCATAGCTCACCACAGCTTCAACCTGCCAGACTCAACCGATTCCTCTATTTCCGCCTCCTGTGTAGCTGGGACCACAGGTGAGCACCACAATGCCCAGCTAATTATTTTAATTTTTTGTAGAGACAGGGTCTCGGCATGTTGCCAGGGCGGTCTTGAACTTCTGAGCTCAAGTGATTCTCTGGCCTTGGCCTCCCAAGCTGCCGGGGTTACAGGAGTGAGCCACCGCACCCAGCCTGGCCTGGTGCACTTTCAATAGCAGAGGGTCATTTTCAGCAGGACTCTTCCCCCATCCTGTTCTCATGACAGTGAATGAGTTACGTGATCTGATAGTTTTATAAGGGGCTTTTCCTCCTCTTGCTTTGCACTTCTCTTTGCCACCACAATGTAAAGAAAGACATGTTTGCTTCTCTTTACACCATGATTGTAAGTTTCCTGACACCTCCTCAGCTATGCTGGACTGTCAATTAAACCTCTTTGCTTTATAAATTATGCAGTCTTGGGTATGTCTCTATTAGCACCATGAGAGCAGAATAATATAGTCGATTTCTATTTTTTATCTGCCTTGAAACTAAAATAGGGGCTACTACATTAGTTGGGTGACCAAAAAACTGAGATATATTAAGCAGAGCTTAACATGTAATAGAACGTGTAATACATATAACAGCATATAGCCAACATATAACAGAAGCAAAAAAGTATTTGATGTTGTAAGCTACTGAGATTTTGAGCTATTTATTATCACAATAGAACATAGCAAAAAAATGGCTAACAGAGAAAAATTTAAATAAGAGAATGCTTAGAATAGCTTTATTATTTCCCCTTGGAACCTCTGTACTAGTCCAGCATTTCATTTATTTATTTATTTGCTTAAGCTACTTTAATTCTTTGAAAACCAACACTCTCTACATATAATTAAAACATTTTATTAAGAAACACAAGTACAGTTGACCTTTCAACAATGTGGGAGTCAGGGCGCTGATGCCCACATGCAGAAAATTTGAGTATAACTTTTGAATCCCCAAAACTTAACTACTAATATAGTCTTATTGCTGAACAAAATCCTTACCCATAACATAAACAACCTGTTTTGTATGTCATGTGTGCTATATACTGTGTCTCTATAATAAGGCAAGCTAGAGAAAATAAAATGTCATTAAGAAAATCATAAGGAAGATTAAAAACATTCACGATTTTCTCTCTATTCACCAAGTGAAATTGGATTATTATAAAAATCTTCATCTTCATCATCTTCATGTTGAATAGACTGCGGAGGAGGAGGAAAAGAATGGGTTAGGCTTGCTGTCTCAGGGACGACAGAGGTAGAAGAAAATCCATGTGTAAGTGGAGCTATGCAGTTCAAGCCTGTGTTGTTCAAGAGTCAACTGTAATTAGCTGGTAACTTTTGACAAGTTAGTCTGTAAGCCAAAATGTCATAAACAATTGATTCAATGTAATTATAAACATATTATCATACTAAAAAACACAATATGTGGCCTTTCCAACTAAGGCTATTTTTTCTGTTGGATAATTCCCAATAAACAGAGAGTTGCCTGAAATGCAATTGCCTAATTTAGCATGTGATTGCATAAAATACACACAAATATCTTTGCTTTTTAGTTCTTTTTAATTTTAAAAGCAATGGAATAAAACATCAATAGAGAAAATAATAATATATGTGTAAGATGACCAAAAACTTAATCTGAAGTAATAAAAACTCTATTAAAACTACCCACCTATCATTGTAGATAAAAATGATTTCCATTATATTTCTAAAGATCTGTCAAAATTTTCTCATAAAAATACCTTATAAATAAAATATTCAAACCTCGGAATTTTAAGATTCAGTTTAGACATATGTTATGAGTTGGATTCTTACCATTGTAATTTCTCAAGTCACACATACACTGTGTTATATTGACTAAAATTTCTCACTTACAAATCCTCAAAATACAAAATCTTGATATAAGTTCAATTCCCTTCCTTAGAAAAGGTTAGGAAATTAAATATTATTTTACTAAATATGCCAGTTAACTGAAGTACATCTTACTTATAAATTAACAATTGAAAAAAAAAGGATGTATTATAATTCTTTACACCAACACAGCTTATAATGTATTCTATTCTTTATGAAGTCTCTGTTTATTTTCTTGACACAGGGATATCATCAATATTAATTACAATGTGGCCATGTACACATAGGATGTATAGATAATTATAGTACAAAACCAATAGTTTTGTAGTGCCAAAATACTATCATATATGTTAGATATTGCTTTTTAGCGAAACATCATTGCCATCAATAATCCATCTTCCATGGGAGCTGTGGCTCACGCCTGTAATTCCAGCACTTTGGGAGGCCAAGGTGGGTGGATCACTTGAGGCCGGGAGTTTGAGACAAGCCTGGGCAACATGGCGAAACCTGGTCTTTACTGAAAAACACACGAAAAATTAGCCGGGCATGCTGGCATTCGCCTGTATTCCCAGCTACTCAGGAGGCTGAGGCACAAGAAGCCTTTGAACCCCAGAGGCGGAAGACACAGTGAGCCGAAATCGCCCCACTTCACTCCACCCTGGGCGACAGGGCGAGACCCTGTCTTAAAAAAACAAAAACAAACAAAACAAAACAAAATCCATCTTCACATTTATTGAGCATCTAATGAATGTGAGTTACTGAGTATTGTGTGTGAAGAAAGAGGAGGCATAATCTTTGCTTTCAATAAGCTTATAATTTAGTTCAGATGATGTACCACAGGACTATACCATTTTACTCCCTTCTACTCGATCCACCTGGGTGGACAAGCCTCTTGAGAAAGCTGCTGCTTACAGTCTTCACTTCCCATTCTCCATTCACTTCCAACCCACTGTAGAGTGGCTTCCACATCCATTATTTCTTTCTAGCTGTTCTCATCTAGTTAGATCACCTTATTACTAAATCCAGTAAAACTTCCCAGTCGTTACCTTTGCAGCATTGGCTACTGGTGACCATTTGCTCTTCCTTGGAATGTTCTGAATCCTAAGGTCTCACTGATATCAGGTTCTTCATCTTCTCTTCCTTTTTCTCAATGACTCCTTTGTGTTCCCAACCAAGTTTCTCATCTACTGACATTCCTTAATTTTGGGTGCCACTCAGGCTAATGTATGCTTTATTTTCACACAGCCTCATCCATCCTATGGTTTACATTTCTACTTACATGCTAATCACTCCCAAATAAATATTTGCAGCCCAAATCTTTTTTTGAATTACGGACACAAATCTCTTCTTGGATGTCTCACAGGCATCTCAAACTAAACATGTCAAAAGAATATCCAAACCCTTTAAAATGGCTTAGCGGGCTGTAGTATCCCTGCTTCTAAATTGAATGCCTTGAATATACCATGCTTTCCGTTACCCCAGGGCCTTTGTTAATGCCAGGACCCTAACCCCTTGCCAACTTACACTGTCCAACGTAGTCTGCCTATCAAAGTTGAATTCTTCCACAAATATTAACTTGCTCCTCAAAATATGGGTTTGTGAACCTCCTAGGTGCTACCATCACAGTGTATTATACCACCCTATACACCTTATTAGACTGTGAGCCCTGTAAGGATAAATGCCATGTCTCAGTTGTTCCCCACTGCATCTCCAGGAACTGGAACAGCAGCTGGTTCTGAGAAGCTGCTCAGCTATGTGCATTGTAGTATGCATGTAGTGGTTAAGGGCCAGGTCTGCAAAGCAAGCCACCTGGGTTCTGTCATTTACTACCTGTATAACTTTAGATAATCTGCTTAACTTCTTGGTGCCCAAATTGTGGTTATAATAATTGTTTTTGTTTCATGGAATTATTGCGAGAATTAAATGAGTTAATCTTTACAAAATGTGCACAATAAGTGCCAGACACATGAAAATTGCTAAAGATTAGCTATTATTTTCAGTTGAAAATTATTTGTATTGTGTTTTTGCTACCCTGATCCAGCAACAAATTCACTAAAAATAACTTAAATCTAGTGCTGGGCATTAGAGTCATGTGGCCTGAGATGACAGAACAATTGAACTGGACTGTATTGTTAAAACAGCAGCCACCTCATAATGCACAGAGTAGGAAGGAGTCAATTTTCCAGCCCCTTTCTCTGTCTTCCTTTCCTAGATCCTCCTGTTTCCTTCAAGAAAAGACCTGATTGACTGGACCCCAGTTACACTAATAAGGTTCTCAACCATTATGTAAAGCTAGATGGGAAGACAGGCTGAATTTTCAGCCTCTGTTTTCTTAAACTGCTTTCTCACTGAAGAGTCAGAGGAGAAGTAGGAGATCTCACTTAGCCCTTAAGTAAAAGCCATGCATTCTGACAGAGTCTTGGACCAGAATTCTTTTAGGAAGTCAGGGGCTTGTATAGCAATTAAAGTTCCCTTATTTATATCCTGCTCCTATTTCAGCATAATATAGGATGTCTTGGGGAACTGATAGGGCAAGATTCTAGCATTACCATGGCCTTCACTGAAACACCACATAAAGTAGAAAACTAACAATTATATTTCTAACACAATGTCCACATAGAGAGTGAGACTAGGGATGGTAGATGACCTGGGCTGTGTCCCACCCTAGGCAGAGAGTACAAAGGTGGGTAAGAGAGCCCTGCCCTCAGAGAGTTGACAGTCTGGTAAAAGAAATGAATATGTGCAATACACTATAGTAAATGTTTTAATAAAGGTATGTGCATAGATAGATAAGTAAGAGGGAGTGATGAGCTCTCCTTAAAGAAGTCAGAAAAAACTTCAAAGGAGGAAACAGGAGTTCTCTAGATTTAGAAAAAGGGGGCAAATGTTCTCAGAGAGGGCTTATGCAAGGTCTTACGGCAAAGAGCAGGATAGATTCAAGGAAATATGTCATTTCATATGTTTTTAGGTTCTTTAGGGTAATATGCATTGAGGGGCTTGCTACTGATAACAATTAATTAGGTAAGAGCTACATAGATGATGTGGTTGGTTGGTCTTCCTGTAATGGATAGTTAAACTAGCAGAGAGTTCAAAGTAGTTCTGTTTACATTTTAGTATGATCCTTTAGAGGGAGTGTGATCTGAGAAAGGAAGCACACTTTTCCCAGTATGAAATTTGCCTTCACAGTGTGAATCGAATGCTGAAAGTGTAAGGCTGAATTTTCTCTAGAGGAAAGATAAAGATATTAGTTCATGTTGCCGTAATCATGAGCAATAACTTGAAAACAGGATACTCTAAACACAATTCTAATTTGATTACCCCCTAAAAATGAAACAAACCTAACTAGCAAAACAGAGACAATTTGAAACTGTTAAAATTAGAAATGAGCTTATGTTTAAGTTCAATTTTATAGTCTTTTTTTATGTGGGTTTCAGAAAATCTAGTAGATTCAATAAAATAAAATATCCCAGACACCTGGTATAATTAAAGCAAGTGAACCAAGTGGTAAAAATATCTCTGATTGAGGCTATGTTTGATGTCTAGCCAGAAAGACTACAGATTCTGTGACTCTAGAGTCTGCAATAAGTATATGGACTGGAGTGTGATACAGCAGAAATGCAATGAGAAATTCTTGTGGTTCAGAAAGTCACTACCTAATTTATAAGGTACAAAAATTCAGGTTCTTTGCTGGCTTCTTAAATACATTAATCTTAAGTACATGCCTATGTTTATGTAAAATATTCAGAAGAAAACTAATTCTTAACATATATAGTGAAAATAATGAAATCTGAGTGGAGATAACAAGAAAGCTCATGGAAGCCCTAACTGCATTCCCATTTCCTTCCCATTCATTAGGATAAACTGAACTGTCATGGAAATTGCCTTTTACCTGTTGGTCATGTCCGAAAGAGGTTGCCTGCAGTTTTCCAAACTAGTTCCTTGTAAATGGTTCGTCATTGCAAAATCTCCATTTCCAGTCAGCTAACATGTTATCTTTAACTTATGTACCCAGGGGTGTTAAATTCCAGAAAGGGATACAGTTAGCAGATAAAAATGTTTTGAAAAAATACTTTTAAAAGATTCTTAAGTTCATTAAGAAGTGATTTTTACTTCCCAAAGCAGGAGGATGGGTGAGAGAAACTTCAGGGATTTATACTATAAGGTGTTTTTAACTTACAAGTTTACACACTGTGATTCTGCCTCAAATACGCAGTTCCCATAGCAACTACCATATCATCTGATCCTAAAGCTATTTTTGAGATGCAGATAAGTTTCTTAAGAAAATGTATCCACATCTCAAGGTAAATTTCTTTCCTAAATCCGCTCTACTCCCAGTGACACCAGCAAGATTTCATTTTGACAGAAAATGTGCTAGAGCAAGTGTATCTGTTTGTGTTCTATTTATTGATTTGACAGTTTATTGAAACTGAAGTTCAAATTTACTTCAAGTAAGGCTTTTCACCTTTTCGTGTTTATTTAACAGCTTAACTGAGAGTTAACACATAATAAACTGCATATACTTAAAAGGTAAAATTTGATAAGTTGAACATATCATATGCACAGATCATGATTTCTTTATACATTCAACTATCGATGGATATTTGTGTTATTTCCGATTTGGAGCTATTAAAAAGAAAGTGGTTATGAACATTCATGTCCAAGCCTTTACATGGACATGTGTTTTCATTACCTAGGAATGAAATGTCTTAATAGTATGGAAGGCATATTTTAATTTTCTAAGAAACTGCCAATATTTTTGTCAAAATATTTTTTCCATTTTATGTTCCCACTAGTAAAGTAAGGTATGAAAATTTAATTGCCATCCTTGCCGACATTTAATATGATCAATATTTCTCATTTTAGCCATTCCTATAGATATTAATGGATATATCATTTCTGTTTTAATTAGCACTTCCTAAGTGACTAATGACATTGACCATATTTTTATGTGCTTATTTGCTACACATATATCTTCTTTACCTGTTTAAATGTTTTGCCCATTTTTTAAACTGGGTTGCTTATTATCTGATTGTTGAATTTTTGAGAGTTCTTTACATGTTAGAGATACAAATCCTTTGTTGGCTAGATAATTTGTAAATACTGTGTGCCAGTCTATTGCTTTCCCTTTCATTCTTTTAATGGTTTTGTTCAAAGAGCAGAAAGCTTTAGTTTTCATGAAATTCAAACTACCACTTTCTCATTATGGATTGTACCTTTGGTCATATGTTTAAAAAATCTTTGCTTAACTCAAGAGCTAAAAATTTGCTGCTGTGTTTCTTCCAGAAGTTTCATAGCTTTAGGAGTTACATTTAGCTCTGTAATTGATTTAATTTTTGTGTTTAATGATATAAATTATCTTCCAAACCCTGCTACATGGAATCGCAGAATTTTTATATCCTGCATTTTCATTTTCATTCAGTTCAGAGCACTTTCAAATTTCCCTTTTGGTTTCTTCTTTGTATTTTGGTGTTCTGATTTTAGGAGCATAAGTGTTTCAGTTTGTAATATTTTCTCTATGAATTGATTTATTTCTCATTATGAGATAATTTTTTAAAAAAATTCCTGGCACCCTTCTTTACTCTCAAATCTACTTTGTTTGAAATTAATATGGGCACAATAGATTTCTTTTGATTAGTGCTTGCATGGTAAACGTTTTATGTTTAAATTGCACTTTTTGTAGGCATCATATAGGTAGTTCTGGCTTTTCCATCTGACTTAACAATCTCTGTTTTTGGGGGGTATTGATACCCTTACATTTGTATTTGTTTTCTATGACTGCATAATAATTTACTAGAAATGTCATTGTTTAAAACAGTATACATTCACTGTACCCCAGATCTGTACCTGAGGAGTCCATGTGCACTCAGATGGCTTCTCTGCTTAATGTCATAAGGTCAAAATCAATGTGTTGGTTATGCTGGTCTCTAACTGGGAGTATCTGTGAAGGAGTTTGCTTCCAGGTTATCAGTTGTTGGCAGAATTCTGTTGCTTATTATTATAGGACTGAGGTCCCTATTTCCTCACTGGCTGTTCACTGGGACCTTCTTTCAAATTCTAGAGGCTGCCCAGGTTCCTCACCTCATGGTCCCCTCAGTCTTCAAGCCAGCCATGGCATATCCCATTTTTTTGTGCTTTAAATCTCTGATTCCCAGCAGAAAATTTCCTGCTTTTAAAGAGTTCAGTAATTAGATTAAGCCCCCTCAGATCATCTCCCTTTGCCATGTAATTTAATATAATCACTGATTTTATTATCTCATCACATTCACATTCTTGTAGATTATCATAGGGATATCTTGTGAATCCTTCTGGGATTTTGCCTACTGTTACCATTAGGATGATTATTTATTTAGTCAGGTTTAAATCTGTAACTTTGTTTTCTACTTTTTCTACTTGTTTTTTGTTTTCCTTTTTCTATTTTTAAAGTTTTTACTTTATTATTCTATATGATCTATTTTGTTAGAATAGCTGTAACCCTGTTTTATTATTTTAATAGTTGCTTAAGGGTTTATAATGTACACAGTCTGCCTTCAAGTGATGTTATGCCATTTCCCATATAGTATAAGAACTTTACAGTAGTATACTTCCATTTCTTCTCTCTTGGCCATGTGTTATTGTGTAATACATTTTATTTCTACATATGATATAAGCTATGCAGTACATGGTTACTATTTTTGTTTAAATAGTCAATCATCCCTTAATGAGTTTTTTTAAAAAATAGTAAAGTAACTCACATATATACCCACCTAGTAAACATTTCTAAGACTTTATTTTGCATAGATTCTTATTTTTTAATTTTTATTTATTTATTTTTTTATTGCACTTTTGGTTCTGGGTTACATATGCAGATCATGCAGGATTGCTGCATAGGTACATATATGGCAAGGTGGTTTGCTGCCTCCATCCCCCTGTCACCTATATCTGGCATTTCTCCCCATGTTATCTCTCTCCAACCTCCCTACCCCCTGCTGTCCCGACCCTACCCACCCAACAGACCCCAGTGTGTGATGCTCCCCTCCCTGTGTCCATGTGTTCTCATTGTTCAACTTATTTTTATATGGTATCATTTTCCTTGTGCCTGAGAGATTATCTTTAACATTTCTTATAGTGTACTTCTCTTGGTGATAAATTATATCAAATTTTATAGGTCTTTGCATCACTTTCATTTTCAAAGTATATTCTCAGTAGGCATAGAATTCTAGTGTTTTATTTCTTCTCAGTACTTGAAAGATGTTGCTCTACTATTTGTTGCTTACGTTGTTTCTGACCCCCCTAAAAAAAATCTATTGTAATTCTTAATCTTTTTTTTGTTATTGTTTTTTCTCTGGATGCTTTCAAAATTTTTCTCTTCATTACTGGTTTTGTGCAATTTGATTATGATGTGCCTTTTTGTAGTTTGCATTTCTTGGGCTTGGGGCTCATTGAGCTTCCTGAAACCACATATTTATAATTTTCATCAAATTTAGAATTTTTTTGGTCATTATTTCTTCAAATGTATTTCTTCCTAAATATTCCTTCAGTGACTCATATTATATGTATTTTACAATGTGTGAAATTGTTTCAGAACTTTCTTCAATTTTCTCTCTATTTTTTAATTTATGTAGTTTTTATTGCTATTTTCTTTAACAATGCCTAATCTGTTATTAATCTCATCCAGTGAAATATAGTTTATATCTGTCTATATCTATCTATATATATGATTCATGTTTTTATTTAACCTGTTAAATCTTTTCCTTAGCTTCCTGAATATTTGGAATGCAGTTATAAAAACTGTTCCAAGATTCTTTCTTGCTCAGTTCTGGGTTGGTTTCAATTGATTGATTTTTCTCATTATGGGTTGCATTTTCCTGCTTCTTTTCATGTCTTTAATTTTTTATTGGACGCCAGACATTGTAAATTTTACCTTGTTGGGTGCTGAGTATTTTTGTATTTCTATAAATATCTTCAGTTTTGTTTCTGGTATGCAGTTAAATTACTTGGAAACATTTTGATCATTGCTGTTAAGATTTGTTAGGTGGGATCAAAGCAGTGTTTAGTCTAGAGCTAAGTATTCCCCACTGCTGAGGCATGACCCTCCTGACTACTCTACACAATGTCTTGTGAATTATTAGTTTTTCCAGTTTTGCTGTGGGAGGCAGGCTATTTTCAGCTCTGTTTGCATTTCCTGTACTTTTCCCTCAAACTATTCACTTGATTCTTTTCCCAGTCTTAGTTTCTTCATGTAAATGTGCTGATCAGCACTCTGTTGAATATTCAAGGGACACCTGATGCAGATCTCAAGAATTTTCTCCCCATGCAGCTCATTCTTCAGTTACATTTTGCCCTAAAAAGTTTGGCCACTTTGACTGCCAACATCTCAGTTTCACCTTCTCAACTCAGGGAGTCTGAAAGTGCCCCCCACCCAGACTCTCCCTCACAGAACCAATGCTGAGAAACTCTCTAAGAGACTCATCTGAACAATCACAGCATCGCTCTGTTTGTTTCCTGTCTTTTGGAGTTCACTTGAGAACCTAATATTCAATATCTTGGAAACTATTTTTTAAAATACTTTGTCTGCCCTTTTAATTGTTTCAGACAGAATGGTAATCCCAGTTACTTACTCCATCCTGTCTAAAAGTGGCCATCTACGTATATATTTTAAAGTCTAATATATCAAATTTTAAAAGTATGAAAGTGATATGGTTTGGCTGAGTCCCCACCCAAATCTCATCTTGAACTCTAGTTCCCATAAGCCCCACGTGAAAGGTAATTTAATCATAGGGTTGGTTACCCTCCTACTGTTCTCATGACAGTGGGTGAGTTCTCACAAGATCTGATGGTTTTATAAAGGGCTTTCCCCACTTTTGTTCTGCACTTCTCCTTGCTGCCACCATGTGAAGAAAGGAGGTTTGCTTCTCCTTCTGTCATGATTGTAAGTTTCCTGAGGTCTCTCCAATCATGCTGAACTGTGAGTTAATTAAACCTCCTTTATAAATTACCCAGTCTCAGTTATGTCCTTATAGCAGCATGAGAATGGACTATTACAGAAAGACATATGTGATTCCAGAGAGATGATGCAATTGAAATAACTAAAGAGTAGTGATATCATAGAAACTACCTTGGCTATGATTATTAGAATATGTGCCTCTTCAACCCAAGTATTCAACATTTGTATGTTTTCTTACCTAGAGAGACCACTATCACCCAGAGCTGAGATTATCCTGGCTTTTATATTTACCATAAATGTAAAAATATTAAATTGTAAAATTCTGCTCCTCAAATTTTCAGTGGGAGTCAGATCTTGCAAGATACTCTGAAAACTGATTCTATACATACAGGTAGAAGAGGATTTCTACAGTTACCATAGAGATTCAAGCTCATAGGCATATTATACTCAGACACTGATAGTCATCACACTAGTGGAAAAATTTTATAGAGCTATCTAGTAAGTAAAAATGAAGAAATTATAAAAATGGAACCTATCATTTTATAAATGCTGGTGGATACCATAATTTACATTCCCTTTTTATTCTTTATGGACATTTGGATTCCTTCCATGTTTTGGCAATTATAAAATATGATGCAATGAACATTTCTATATGCATTTTCTGGTACATATGGACACACATTCCTTTAGAGTACATACTTAGGAGTATTATTCCTGAGTCACATGTTACTCATATTATTAGATTTACCAGATAATGTCAAAAGTGCTTATAATCCATTAGCAAATAAGAATTACTTTTGTTTCTCACATATACCTAAACTTAGTGTTTTTCCATTTTTAGATTTTAAAAAATCAGAGAAATTACAAGTTATATTTATTCATTTTTCCTTTTTTTTTATTTTTTTTTTGAGACAGAGTCTTACTCTGTCAACCAAGCTGGAGTGCAGTGGTGTGATTTCAACTCACTGCAACCTCCGTCTCCTGGATTCAAGTAATTATCCTGCCGCAGCCTCCCAAGTAGCTGGGATTACAGGCACCCACCACCATGACAGACTAATTTTTGTATTTTTAGTAGAGACGGGGTTTCACCATATTGGCCAGGCTAGTCTCAGACTCCTCATCTCTAGTGATCTGCCCGCCTCAGCCTCCAGAAACGCTGGGATTTCTGGCCACCACAGCCTGCCCCTTTTTCCATTCATTTTCTGAACACATCTATTGCATTGTTACCTTTTGGGTGCTCTGGATTCAAAAATGAAGACAATACTGTCCCACTGCCTACCCTAGAGGAGACTAAGGGGTTTAGCATTAGTGTAAAATATATATTAAAAAGTCAATTTTATACAAAATAAAAGGTTAAAATGGTGGCAATACATTTGTAGTTATGCCATATATTAATAAATAAGCTAATCATTAAGAGCATTCACTTGGCTAATGACAACTCTTAATTTAGCTCCAGACATATAGTTTATGACTAGGTGGGATAAATGTACTTGGAGTTGTGTGTATGTATGTATGTCACAGAGGGAAAAGGGGAGAGAGAGAGCAAGAGAGAGAATGTTAAAGGGCAGATAGGGAAGCCTATGTCCAACTTGCTGAAAGTTCCCCTCAGAGGATTAACTCTAGAATTTATGGCAGGAATCAGAAAAGGATTTAGCAAAAGACCAGATACAAAATAGTTTAGTCTTTGTGGCCCATAAGGTCTCTGTCTCAACTACTCAGCTCTGCCTTTGTAGCATAAAGGCAGCTAAAGACAATATATAAACAAGCGGGTTTGTCTGTGCTTCAAACACACTTTCATTACAAAAACAGGCTGGAGACCTGATCTGGTCCAAAAGCCAGAGTTTGTGGACACCTGGTCTAAAACATGGCAAGTCATCAAAGAGGCAAATGATCCATAGACAGTCTATTTAAACAGGCATCAATTATTTTATACTTTAGCATAAATAAAGGATTCAAAAGTAGCTTATGATAGCGGGAAGGGAAGGAGAAAGCATAGTGAAGATGCCTGAGAACTGGGGAAATTATCACCCGCATCGTTACTTGACCGAGAACCCGTACTAGGATGTGTATGATTCAGTGAAGCTTTTCATTTTACTAGGATGTATATGATGCAGTGAAGCTTTTCATTTCCAAGGCCAACAATAAACTACATGGAGTGACAACATGTATTTTAGTGAATGAAAGGACTTTCTGGAAGTGAGAGTAGCAAGATTTCATTTTACTAGTGGAAGAAGGTGGTGGTAACTTTCCTGAGCCCCATAGGTTGAAAGTGCTCATTAAAGTTTTATCCCTAATGAGGTATGTGGAGCTTTTATATTTATCAGCTAATTTTTTATCCCTTTTATCTTAGAAAATATAGACTATTGTACCAGATTGATAAATATAAATACTCCTTAAAGTTTCTACTTCAGAAAAGAAAAATGTTTTTTTAGTTTATTTAAGCCAACTAGATCCAATATATTACTGGTATCTCAAAAGAGACAGTAGAATCTTCTATCATCCATAGTATTTCCAGTGAATGATTAGCAAGATAGAAAATCTATTTAAGAATACTTAAAATTCTAAGAGTCAGTGTTAATTAAAAGCCTATTATGCACCAAGAGAGCATTATTCATAACAACCCTATGAGGTAGAAAATAAAATCACCACCCTATTTTATACATAAAGAAACGGAGGCACAGAGAAGTTAAATAATTTATCCAAGAACATACAGCTGGTAAGTATCAAAGTAGGAATTCAAACCAAGGCAGTCTTCTTTTAGAGTTGTTTTCTTTAAACTCTATGTCGCCCGGCCTCTTATATCACCTTCTTCCTCCCTCTTTCTCAATAGTGTATATTCAGGATCAGGCTATATGTGGCATTTAAAATTAGATATTGAAAACTTGACCTTTTAAAAGATCAACACATAATAGAGGTTTGACGCTTTAAAGGACTATGAAAGAGGCCGGGCATGGTGGCTCATGCCTGTAATCTCGCACTTTGGGAGGCCGAGGCACGTGGATCACTTGAGGTTGGGAGTTCAAGACCAGCTTGGCCAACATGGTAAAACCCCGTTTCTGCCAAAAATACAAAAATTACCAGGGCATGGTGGCACATGCCTGTAATTCCAGCTACTCTGGAGGCTAAGGCAGGAGAATTGCTTGAATCTAGGAGGCAGAGGTTGCAGTGAACCAAGATCACACCACTGCACTCCAGCCTGGGCGACAGAGCAAGACTTCGTCTGAAAAAAAAAAAAAAAAGACTGTGAAATAAAACTTCCTTCTGTGTGTGTTTGTTAAATATTACCAAAGAAAATTTGCTTTCTTCTCTCTGTAGAACAATTTACTTGGTGATTTTCCCAAACTCTGATCCAAGCTTTCTCCTAGCAAGTGGTCATTCCTTCTCAGTGCCGCCTAATTACCTTGTTCCTACTGCTAATATGGCAAGGTTAACATTGAGTAGCAGCAATTTGCTTTTATATTTATCTCTTTCTCTGGGCTACAAGATCCTAAGGGATAGAAAGCACATGATACTTACCTTCCTGTCTCTAGACTCTACACAGGATCTGCCCAGGGAAGCCACTTGAATGCCGGATGAATGATGGAATGAATGCACGAACCAGCGCTTCCTCCAGTCAGCGTTTCCCTGTCCCCAGTGACAAGACAGTATCAAACAATTCTAAAAACAAAACAAATTTTTTTCAAAAGATGCTTTTTTAATCAAATTCATTTGTTTCGTTTATTGCAGATGTGCATAAGCACTGTTGGAGAGGGTGTCTGGTCAATAAACAACAAACTCTACAACTTACACGAAGCCATGTTAATACAGCCTTGCAGTCTCTGGGAAGCAAATACTGTTGCTTTGTCTTTTCAGAGATGCTTCCACAGGGACACAGCTATAGCCCATTTACCTCCTCTCAAGTTTTAATAATATTGTTAAGGAATTCGTTATAAGAAATTGCTAAGAACACCTAAGGGAATTGCTAAATAATTCCACAGTAGTTCTGCTTGAACATCATAAGTGCTAGGCTGCATAAGACCACTGTTTTTTGTTTTCATTTTGTTTTGTATTTTGTTTTGCATAAAACAATGTGCATATCGCCACCGTTGTCCTCCTAAATAAAATGTTGAAAGAAACAGGATATTCAAAGCTTTCATCTTGCTGGATTAAATTGCAATAAGTTTAAAATTTAAAAAGTGATGTTTCAACTTAACACATGGGATAGGCTTCTCAAAGCACTAGAGTAGAGGGGGAAATTGCAAAGTAATTATTTATTCTTTTGCTTTGTCTTTCATGACATGAAATCCTTTGCTGAATTATTCTACTTAGAAGGTTTAGGGTTGCTTTTCTGTGATGGAGTATGTATTTTTTTGTTTGTTTTTCTTGCAATGCAAGATTATTTCTTTTCAAAGGGTGGTGTTACAAGAGGCCTGCTGTAAAAATCCAGAGATGCTGCCAGTAATTAGGCAGCTGGGTGGCCCAGAAATTGTCTTCATTACACTGTTGTTTCTTTGCCAGTTCTCTCTTTTCTCTCTTCTAGGAGAGGAAAAAAAGGAAAATGAAAAAAAAGCTTTGTTTTTCTTTACATAGTTTTTATGGCAGAATGAATAAACCTTGTTTTTTGTTTTTCTTTTTTTTCACTTTCCAGAATCTTCTGATACAACATCAACTTCCACATTTGTGATTTATAGCCCTTGCTTTGATTTACAATCCATTGTCAAAACATGTTTAATGAATGATCATGGCTACAGTATTTAATGTGTTAAGTGTATTCTATGCACAAATCCATGGGCTTCCCACATGCACATATGCTGTCCACATGGATTAATATTATGACTGTTTTTAAAACCAAAACAGTTCTTCAGGGTGCATCACTCTGATAACCAAGATAATACATGTCCAGGGCTTATAATAAATGACTGTCAGCCTAAGGAACACAGGAAAGATTTGTTCTCGCTCTCTCTTTCCTTCTCTTCATCTCTGACAGGTTCATTTCTCAGTCTAACATGTAGTTGTGAGAAATGAACGACAAATGTGTTTGTGCATGCACCATGCACACGTGTGTGGTTTGAATTCTCTTATTTGGGCATGTGAGGGAATTTGTAGCTTATGCTATGTAGGATTATACTTAGTAGGTGTTTCATAACTGTTGGTTGAACTAAATTGTAAGCTTTTTGCATTTGTTTTTCAACATTTTTTGAAGCTGGATGTAATGGGCTGAATGATGGTCCCCAAAAAGATTTGTCAACATCCTAACTCCCAGTACCTGTGAATATTACCTTATTATAGTAAAATATGGGATTAAGTTAAAGATCTTGATAGGAGAAATTTATCCTGCATTAGCCTATAGACCCTCAATGCAAATACTCTAAGACAAAGGCAGAAGGATTTTGAGACAAGCACAGAGAGAAGGAGGCAATACTGTCACAGAGGCAGCAATCGGAGAGATGCAGCCACAAACCTAGGAAGGCCAATGATGCCAGGTGGCCATCAGAAACAGGAAAAGGCAAGGAACCAGTTCTCCTCCAGGGCCTCTGGGAAGAGGGCAGCCCTGCTGACACCCTAATTTCAGACTTCTGGCCCCCAGAACTGTGAAGGGATATATTTCTGTTCTTTTAAACCAACCAGACTATGGGAATTTGTTACAGTAGCGATAGGAAACTAATATACTGGTTAACCACATGAATCAGGCATGCAAGGCCTGGGTGTGCAGGAGCCTAGAAGCCCAGACCTGTGGGGAAGGTGAGGACAGCTCCACCAGGAAGGCAGAGACTTGAGGAAAGCAGTAATGCCGAGACTCAGGGAGACCATCCTTGCCTCAGAGGTTGTTCCATGCATAGGAAATACAGCAAACAAAGTTTAATCCAGGCAAGCACTGGTTTTTTTTTTTTTTTTAGGTTGACCAAAATAGTGAGTAGGGAATTGAAGCAGTAATTCAGATGGAAGAAAAAACCTGAAGTCAAATGAGAATCAGTATTAGTTATCATTAGTTAATTAGAAATGCTAACAGAAGAAAATATTCATTGACAACTCACTGTTTGCCAGGCTTTGAACTACCACACACCTAACAAGTGGGTTTCATTGATCTCATTTTACAGATAATCAACTAAAATTCAATGAGATCAAATTGTCCAAGATGCACATATAATAAGTGCAAAACTAGGATTCAAATTCAAGTAGATCTGACTCTTACTCTAAGGTTTTCACTACTGTGCTACACACTCACTCCACTGTACTACCCCCGTCAGGACAGTACTATTAATAAACAGCAGAATGCAGGCCCAGTGGGCAGCATGTTGATGGGAACTGGACAGTGTCAAGGTTCTTTCCAGTTCTGGATGAAATGCCAGACCAGTCAGAGAGAGGGAACAATGCTGTGGAGCAGAAATGAGTGTGGGGATTCCGATAAGCTACATTCAAATTCGGGCTTGGCATTGGTGGGCTGTCTGATCTCTAGCCCACTTCCTTATCTTGTAATGTGAGCAATAGTATCTATCCCACAGAATCGATCCAAGGGAGGATATATGCAAGTCCAAAGCCTGGTTCAATACCTAATAAGAAAAATGACTTCCTTTCTCATGGTAGGGTTTGAAAGAAATTGCACAAAACTATAGCAGGCATTTTTATTGGATAGTATAAACTACAGTGCAAACAGCCTTCAGTCTTATGCTCTATTTTTGAAGCAAACATTGAATTGAGTTAAAACTATAGAAAATTAAAGGAGTGTTGGTGAAATGGTCACTTGATTCGAAATCTGATCCCTGACATCTCTAGGTTTCCTGTCTACACAATTAACTCCAAAAGATTTGAGAAGCACTTGGATTTCATCCAAAGAAAGAGATGTTAATTATTACAAATATAAATAAATATTCCAAAGAGCTGACCTGTATCCTGACAATCAATACATATTAGGCTGCATTTGATGTAATATTGATTTACCTTCCTTGTCAAACTTTTGAGGTATAATATTTGGAAACAACTTCTTGAGCTTTGTCTTTCAAGTAGAGCTCCTTACAAGTACATAGTACTCATACTTCAATGGCATTATTTTGTAACTTAAATATATTAAGTATAAAACATTTCGTGTTCCTTGAATGTATTTTAATCAAAAATTACAGAGTTGATCTGAAATATAGGCTCTTTGGGATTGAAGAAGGAAGAGTTTAGTATTTTTTTCCTTATTTTTCAATAAAGGAAGTAACAGACAATAATGAAACGTATGCATAATGGAGTAAAAATTAATAAATAGATACTTCAAATAGAATGATTTAATGGTTCACTCAAAAATAAAGACTTCATAATATTCTTCATTTGTCTTAATGCACTGCATTCTCTCGTACATTCTCGTAAGTTTTAAATTATCACCTAACTTAAAAAACACACACCCTGGAAGTTTATGAGCTGTGAATGTTTCAGAAGCAAAGATGATGCTTACCACCAGTAAAACATGTTCTTTGAATGACTTTTGTTTTGGTACTGACAATATTTTCTGATAAATGTGAATTCTCTCTTAAGCTACTCCTATAGCCAGCAGCACATGTCTACAAATTTGGCTACTAAAACCATCAGAAGCATAGAGTTAGAACAAAGCTTAGCTACACCCACTCATGAGAGATCAAATCCATGACCCTAACCTCAAAAGCATCATTTTCCAGCCAGTGGGTAAAGCTACAATGTACTCCTGCCTCTGGGAGGGATTGTCTGATCTGACTCTTATTTGAAGACCTTAAAAATGTTTTCTAAAGAACAAAATAAAAGCAAATAATGATCCAGTCATTATAATCTGGTTTTGTATCTTCAGTCACTGGTTGATTCAGGTTAGTAAAGGATACTGATAACCTCATTTTTATATTTAGGTGTATCGTGAGTATCAGATTTGGGGGCACATGAATGACTCAACTTTGTAGTACTTTCTTAAGAAGAGATAAAATACTATGTGGCCAGAGGAGAAAGTGTAATGAAAAGGACAAGAATGGTTCATTTACATACCGGAAAATATAGCTGTGATTATTTTAAGTAATTATAGGCTCTCCATCATAGCATATACATAGGGAAAATCATAGTTAGCCCAAGTAAAGAATTTTGATAATAACCTATAACAAAACCACACCTTGTATCAAATGAGTTCCATCCAAAGATACACTATAGACTTGATTTGATTCAATTCATATGACTTAGTAGGACCGACACTGAGAGCCTGAAAATATCCCATTTGTTCCAAAAGCACAAGATTCTCAAATACAGTGAGAGCTTTTCCAAATGTATTGTCTATCACTTTGTCTTTGTACCAGAAGCAAATGATTTTTTTAAGTGCTAATTGGCAGTTCCATAAAGATACCGTAGAGTCCCCACACTAATTGCATTGCCTGCAGAATTCTCAGTCGAACTCCATTTCCAACCTGTACAGTCAGGAAGTCTGACAAGAAAATGTATGCTCAAAGTTCTCAACAAAGGGGAAATTACTTTAGTCTGCTATAAACACGTGGAGATAGTTGAAAGTTATTTCATTTCACTCATTAGGGATAGTCTTACTTGGCTAATCTATACCGTGTTTCAATTATATCGCTGTTTTTCCTAATTTTTAGAATAAGTGCTATATTTATGGCTCACAGGCTGAATATTTGAAATAGTTTGAACCAATATATGTGGTACTGTGGTTTGTTTATAGCTGAGTTGATTAAATTGCCCCACTCCACGTGGTTCTTTCCCACATAAATTATTCCAATCAGTGTAAAAGTTGCTTACATTGAAGGAATTATATGTTTGATGGCTGATCATTGGCTCCAGGTAGTTAATCAAAAAAGTAATTTCAAACTGGAGAGAGGTGTTCATATGGTTGATAAGCTGATGTGCTACAAAACCATGGATCAGGTGGGGCAAGAATGGGTTATAGCCAGTATACATTTCATTTTGTGGTTCTGCCAGTTACTAACTGTAACCTGAGAAATTTAATTTTTTCATGCCTCAGATTTCTCATCTGTCAAATAGGGCTAATATCTGCATTATCCACATTAAAGCTGCCAATCCTAAAGGTTAAAAGTGGTAAGATATCAGCAGTTTCATACGATTTACTCCAATAATAGTATCCATATATAGAATTATTGCTAAGATTAAATGTTAATGTAGGTAAAGCATTCAACACAATGACTAAAACCTATTAAGTACATGCACAATAAATAATAGTAATTTTAAAAATTATAATAATTACTATAACTAGATTTGTGTGAAAAAATATACAGTATGTATTGTATTGATAATTTTCATTTCAATATGTTGCTTTTTACTGGTTGGTCCAGGTGCAAAATTATTGAGCAGTAACATAGGCTGAGACAGGACTACCTCTTATCTTCCTTGTACTAGAAGGCTGGAGTGCTTAATTCAAAAGAGGACGGTGCAGAAATGAAGTCAAGTGCAAACTGGCAATGAGTGTAAGGGACAAGGGTTGAGTTGGGAAGCCATTATTACATTCCACAGGCTGGTGTCTAAAGCCAAGTTTGGAAAATTCAAGTAACAGAGCCAAGTGTGGCCCAAAAGCCAAGTTCCTCATGAGTTACAGGAAGGCTAGTGAGTCAGGAAAGACACCGAAGGCACAAGATGGAGAAGACAGCCTCCAACTGGCAATGTCATTGATACAGTGGCATCCCTATGACAAGAGGATTCTGAGCCACCACCAGCACCCCAAGTCATAAAATGATGGCCACTTCAGGAATCTCTTTTGCCTTTTGATCCCCAGCTTGTGGGACATGCCTAGATAATTGCTCCTAACTCTGTAATTATGTTTACTCTGTGGAGATGAGAGCTCTTTCTGTTAGAGTTCCTATCAGATGTCATCTCCATTAGAAAAAGACAGATGAGGTTAGGATACGAATTTGATGGATTTTCTTGCTGTTCAATTGAAAGACCATAGCACCTTCTAAGAAACTTGCCATGAATCTAACAATATTCTCAAAGCTCCAGTTCCTCCGCAAATCATCCACCCAGTATGTTCCAAATAAAATAAGAAGATTTGCTCCTTATACATGTAGCTTCATCGTGAAGTCACTTCAAGTTTTAGGAGATAACTAAAATAAATGTTAAATATTTCTTACCTTCATTTTAATATAATTCAATTTTAATAGGCACCTATCAGTAATTAATGCCTACCAAGTAGCACATAGAAATAATAATTTTGCGTAGTGTAGATGCATTGGATATTTATTGATATATAAATATAGGGTTTTACAAATATACATATGTAGTGTGTGTATATATGTATTATATACACACATATGTATACAATATATGTGTAAAGAGAGAGAGTTATATATATGAATACTCCAGTTTTGGGTTTCTTCCCCTGTAAATATATGTGTATCTTTATACACATACATATATATGTATACACACACATATATAACATATAATATACATATACACACATAAACATACACAAATATACATATACACATATATATGTATTATATACACATATGTATATGCTATATGCTATATCTGTATGTATATGTATATACACACAAATAGGTGTGAATATATATATAACTTGATATATACACACAGAGACACATTATATATATATATATGTTCATGTAGTTGACAGAAAACATTTATTTAATGCTATAAAATAGCTGAAATAGAAGCTAGCTAGCCAATAATGCATAATAGCATATTTTGGAACAGCATCTTCTAATGTGAGTCTACCATCAGTTCTCCACTATTCATTTGTCAAGACTCTAATGGATTTTTGGTGGGGATATAAATATTCCAATGAAGACTGCTCATGTGCCTCTTCTATTTAATCTTACTTTAGTTCATGTTACTTTTCACCAACTATTTGAATGGATATTACTTAGGAGGAGATAATGAAGATGGCTTAAATTATGAGGCCCATACCTGGCTCTGCCAATTAGTATCTCTGTGACTAGGAAAGCAATTGAATACTCCAGGTCTGGGTTTCTTTCCCTGTAAATAAAGGACCCCCCAAAAAATCTACCTGGGGAAGGGGGATTATGTTGTGAAAAATACATGAGAACCAAAGCAACTACCGCAGTCTGTAGAACAAGGTTGTGCTCAGTAAACCTTAATTTTTCTCCCCTTGTTTCTTAAATTACAAATCCCATCAAGGGTAATTGGTTTACAGTAAGCAGTGTCAATGTAATTAGAATTAACACTCTTACAATAACTTTGGTGATAATAATAATAGTAATAACTACCATCTGTGTAACCCTATACAATTTACTTAATGGTAGCATTTAATCCTCATAAAAAAATTCTGTTGTCTTCTTCCTACCATTGAAAAAATATTAAAGCCCAGAGAGCCTAGAGTGAACTTCCTAGAATTCTACAGGCATTGAATAGCAAAATTTGAAATCAAACGCAAGTTTTCTGACTTCCAATGTGGCAATATTGGGATCTAGTCTCTTAAGTGAGGCTTATCTTGATCAGATGCCTCAAAATCTCATACGGGGAGAAATCATTGTCTTATGAGCATAGCTCTATGAGGCAAAAATAAAATATTCATTATAAAATATCAATGCATTTCGATAATACAGAAAATGAGAAATATTTAAGATATAATAGAGAAACTTAGGGCTGACCCCTGACTTCTTAGTTGGACTTACTCTGCTTTCCTACACCAATACAGCTAAGTGTTTCCCTATTATGGACGAGCTATGCTCACCCACCTGTAAACTCGGCCTTGGGAAAGGACATTTCATTCAGTCAATTAACCTTCCACCCAGACATAGATTCAGTGAAGAGCCTTGGGAGAATGCAATCACAATTTACCAACTATTAACTTACTTCTTGTGTACAATGAGAATAGATTGTGTTATAAAGCATAAATATTCAAAAACCAATTCAATTGGAAATGTTAAATCTGAGGTGTATTTTGAGTTGGCTACCATTATGTTTTAAAGAATGAAGAAACAAACACATTGTTATGTAACATTAAAATCACTGATTCCTTCTTTGTTGCTTTGGATTTTTATCTGATATACTGGTTTCATCTCTACAGGTCCTTCACTTAAATTTTTCAATGTGACTATATTTTACGTATTGATTAGAACAGTGTGATTTGATATTACTGGGGGTGGGGGAAGGTTAGACAAAAATGACATAAGATGTTTCTCTCATTTTTGTTAAGCAAAATTATCTGATAAATAATGGCCTCAGTGGAGAGTAGGGTGACAGGATATAATTTGTACATGTTAGGATTGGCTAATTTTCTTGAAACTTCCTAATTGTGTATGTAGAGATATGAATGTTAAAGAAACACCCATCTTTCAGCTATCACTATAGGAGAAAATACTTACACATTACTCACGCATTAGGCTTCAAACGGCAAAGTATAAACATCAAGTGTGAGATATCTGTTCTTGCTTAATGTAATAAGGTCAAAATCCTTTTATGCTTTCGAGGATCCTTATTCATCAGTTCTTGTTTATATGGAGAAGATAGACAGAGAAGTCTTTGCAGAAGTCATTACCTTTTTTTGGTAACTATACAGCTTTTCACAAAGATGCCTCCATCTTCTACTTCCCATGTCAAACTACACCAACTGCTACACCTACTGGCAGTGGTGAAATTGCAGGAGCAGCCTCCTGTCTTCCTTGTCAGTGCTTTAAGGAAATAAACTAGGTTAGAAAAGGTCTGACAATGCTCTTGTTTGTTTGAACAGAAAAGTAATCTACATATCACTGTCATCTGGTTTCTCTGAAGATGTCATGAGGCAGGTCATTTCTCTCTACTGAAGTGCTTTTTCTTTTATTACAGCCCTATAACAAGATTATTGAAATGATTCAACAATAGTCATGCCACAGCCATAGATACTTGTTGAAAGTAAATAATAAAAGCATTTTATCTGAATGGCTGTCATTTTCCTGTTGAGGGATACATTTGTTACATAAGCACATTTGTATGCCGGTCTGCCTTCTGTGAACTGTTCTAATTTGGTTATCCTGATAGGTGCCATTGTCTCTTCATTCTAACAATATTAGCAGAGAGAAGGAGGTCAGTCATTTTCAAATTGTAATTTGCAGTCACTTCAGTCAAAGAGGTTGCAACAAGATAGAAACTAGTAAGAATGAATTTTAAGGAAACTACTGGAGAATATTTGAGCACCACACTATAATTAGGCATTTGAGTTCACCTTAAGCAAAATTCAATTTGAAAAAAGAAAACAAGGTCAGTGCATTTAGATTTAAAAGTTAGTTTAAAAAAAAAAAAAAAGCTGTAGGCTACTCAAAGCTAGAGGGTTAATTGCTTTTATACATAATGGATCTATATTGTATAAAGCCTTGGTCACTTTTAAATAAAATCATATTTGTAACTTTATTTTTAATTTTTAAATGCCATTTTTATTACTTATAATCTTAAGCAATGAGGACTCAGAGATTGTTAATTATTTCATTATTTTGTATTTTATTCCCATCAAGAAACCAAAAATTTTACTGGATATTTGATACAAGTATCATTTTCCTTCTAGTTAAAGAAAATATATATTCTTTGTTTTTTTAGAGAAGGCATCTAGTTCATTCTGTCTTCCATGCCACAGTGTGGTGGCGTTGATCAACCTCAGTGCAGCCTGAGACTCTGGGCTCAAGTGATCCCTCCACCTCAGCTTCCTGAGCTGGGACTATAGCCGTGTGCCACTATTTTGACTAATTTTTTAATTTTTGCAGAGACAGCATCTTTCTATGTTGCCCAGGCTGGTCATGAACTCCTGGCCTCAAACAATCCTCCCACCTTGGCCTCCCAAAGTAGTGTGATTACAGATGTGAGCCACCATGCCTGGCTCAAGTGAATAATATTATCTAAAACAACTAACTTATATTGTCTTTCTAAATGCTGAGAAAGAACATTGTGTGTATGTGAAATCTTCACTATATTCTACAAATGTTTATTGAGTACATTTCATATGTCGGGTATTTTGCTAGGCGTTGGGCAAAGAGCCCTGTCCTCATGGACCTGATAGCCTATCCGGAAAGAGAGATATAAAACAAGCAATTAGAATTAAGTGTACTAAGTGTTAATGAGACAATGTTCTCTAAAACTGAGTGGCTGAAGGTTCAGCAACCAGAAAGCTTCCTGGAAGAAGAAAAAAGTTTAAATTCCTAATCACAGGATCAGTGGATGTCAGTCCAATGAAAAAACAGAGGTAGAGTCTGTCAGAATAAACAATCAGCATCTGCCCAAATCCACCCTCCAGAGTGGGTGGAAATTTCAAGGAGAAACAGTTGTATCTAGTAAGAGCATAGAGTACAAAGTGAGGACATGTAAGAGATGAGGGTTAGATTTTAAAAGTTGAATATTTATCCATTTAGAAATTGGAAGCCATTGACCACATTGAATGGCTTTAAATAGAGTAATATAAGCTGTGACTGCTGGAAAGTCATTCTGAGGACAGTGAAAACAGTATTTTTGAAGAGTGTGACTGGATGCACGGGAATCAAAGTCTATGGTTTGTCTAAGAACTCATGACAGCCTCGGCTAGGGAGTTAGCAGTGGGCATGGTTTAGGGCATAGGGTAGATGAGAGTGTGTGAATGAATGAATATAATACATGATGAAGAAAGGGGAATAAAAATCGTGTTTGTTGTGAGCAGCTTGGTGCATGGTGATGCCCTTTACTGGGACAGGAAACATTGGAAGACAATCAAGATTGATGGAAATTCTGAAATAATAAGAGCATGACAGGAAATTAATAATATTACTTAGCTATATTGTTCTACATAAATATGCATTTTATATAAAATATATAAGATACATGACTTTTCCAGAAAGCTAGACTACATAATTTGTTAATTACACTATTTTAAGGAAATAAGAAACCTGGAATTATTAGTAACTTTCTCAAGATGGAAATATAAAGCACTGAACAATGAAGCGGCCTTCTCAGAACAACGTAATGAATCAAAGGGCTGTTCACAGCAGAAGTTGACATCATTTTATTTTCCTAATGTAGAATAAAACTTTCAAACTGAAAATGCCATATAGACCTAATTTGTGTCTCCAAATACACCTTCTCTTCATAGTACTGAACATTTATGTACTCAGCACTGCCTGTGGGCCCTAAGAAAATAGGCAGAAACACATTGTCCCTGACTTAAAGGTGTTGTAATTAATCAGCAAGTCACTCATTCCTTAGCGCATTAAGTACTTTTAATGACAAGTATTTTGAACACTCCTTGTTGACCAAGTCTTGAGTTTGACATCACCATGGGTTTACAGAATACAAAAGATACAGACCCTGCATTTGAGGAGCTCATTATCTTGAAAACACAAAGAATCCTAATCTATGTTGAATGCAATGTCAGTGACTGAAGATAAAGAAGCACAGAGGAGGGTGCCTAGACCAGCTGGGAGAAGGCCTTGGGGGAAAGATGATGCTTGAATATTCTAATCTGTAAAGATAAATAGCACTTAACCTAGAGAAGGCCGAGAAAGGGATGTTAAGAGGTAAGTAGCATATGGATAGAGAAGAAGCTGGGAAATCGCCTTAGGTATTTGGGGAAGTGCAAGCAATTAAAGAACCCAGAAAGTAGGTAGACACCTTGAGGGTTTTTTCTTTGTTTTTTGTTTTGGTCAGGAAAAAGAAATTGATTTTGTCCTGATGACCCTGGGGAGCAACTGAAGTGATATAACATGTCTAGATTTTCTAAATTGGAATATCTCCAGCAATCTCCAGCAATGTTGTGGTTCTTAAACTTGAATCTGTGTAGAAGAAGGAAGACTAGTTCAAAGGCCACTTCAGGTGGTGATTGCAAGGTGAACAGATAGGAACAGATTTGGGAAATACGTAGGTGTTTAAATCAACTCTCTTTGGCAACTGACCAAGTATGGAGGATAGGGAAAGAGAGGACTCAGTCAGGGGCACCTACTATGCACCCAGAGAGGGTCTTCTTCCATATCATCAGGGTTTCCCGGGTGTCCAATGCTGCCAGCTTTGTTGTTGTACTGACTCTTTAAGTCCTCAAATTTAACACATCACAAAGTGTATTTACTTTAAGATACTTCTTACCTCCTTCCTTGTTTATCCAGCTACCACCTTCTCGTGGCAAGCTTTCTACAACAATCCCTTTCTTGGCTTTCCTGCTTTTCTTAATTTGGCAGGTTAATTTCTTTAGTTATCCTCCTTTCAGAGTAAGAGATACTTTATTCTATCCTAGGTATGTAACTAAAGTATCCTAGGAAAATTTGAAGAAGAAAGAAAATATTTTCTTTGTAACTATTTTTTTCTAAACGCTTGAAGTTCCAAAAAAAATACGCCCCTTTGATTTTGTTATTTAAGTGCATTTAGATGACTTTACAGATGTATTTAATACACATGAATATACCATAGGATTAAACATATTGCCAAAAAATCATATGTGATATAATTTTCCTTAATTTTCAAATGTATAATTCCTGATGATTTTTCCAATCAACCCATGGAAAATCATTTTAAACATCTTTAGATACATTTTACATCCAAAAGCTGATCAAGCATAATCAAGGATCGTATTTAAGATTTTCTTTGTTAAAAGAAAAAATGTAATTTTTGACTAACAAAAGAAATAAACTTTTTCTTTTTAAAAAGATTGTCTTGAAATGAACTGTTTCTCATAACATCAATTATAGAAAACCTCCGTTTCTAAAAGTCATGTCCTGAACTTGATTATTAATGCTGAAGTTGATAGAACTGCAGGCCCATTGCCATTATACCAAAGGCAAATTAACTCCCCAGAAAGTAAACTTCAACCATTCTCTTTCAGTATTTTATTCTAAGTAATATTTTATTCGAGGTATTTTATTCATAAGCTGGAAAAAAAATTTGACGTTTACATGTGAATAAATTGTGCTAAATTATGGAGATATTTATTTAGTTTCCAAACCCACCTTTAAAGTGTGTTTGTAAGCCTGGGTTTGTAAGTCTATGAAGTTTATCCAGTCTTATAAATAAAGCATTTTATAGAAGATAAAGTTGAATAAAGTATAATATTTGCCTCTACAAATAAATCAAAACATTGAAAAGATTAAATTGTTTTGGTGAGTATATATACACACATAGATATATACCATCAAAAATATGATTAATAAATGAGACATTTCACAATTCATGTGTAAAACAATGTTGCCTGGAAATACTGTCAAATTTAATTTTTCATAAAACGATTTTAAAAGCACATGGAAATACAAATATTTTCCTATCCTGCACTGTACTGTATATAAGCATCCATCAGCTGGCTACTTTCAATGAAGAGAGAAGCTGAGTTGACAATACTTAATGGAAAACATGAAGGGTAAATCTTAATGGAAAAAGAACTTCATCTGACCAGGAGTCTTTTATCCCAGTGGTGCAGTTGTTACTTTGACATTGACATTTACATGAGTTATAAACTGAAAAAGAATTTCCATAAAAACAGCGAGCTGGCTTTGTTAAGTAAAACAGGTCCTTTTACCTTCACAGTTTAATAAAGAAGTACAATGAAAGAACAGGGAATGAGAAAGGAAAAAACATGGTTTCCAACCTGTATTCTCTTAAATGTATATATTTCATGTAACTAGGAGGTTGATCATATCATTTCCTAGGTATTACTCAGTGGTGCAACAGGCATTTTTTTTTTTTTTTTTTTTTTTTTTTTTGCTTTACATTTGAAACTTTTGTTTGTTTAACATTTTACAAACCATGTTTTTACACATAGACACAGGTGACCTCACTCAACTTAGAAGTTTTGGTTTCCGTCTTTCCTACAAGACAAAGTGTGCTAAAGCTCTCTGGGAAATCCTAAGTCTGAATTTGAGAACAATAGGCAGTAACATAACAAACACCTATTGAACTCGGAGGCTTTGTTGGAATATTTAGGCTTTGATGCAGTATTTACTAGGTGTCTATGAATCCAACAGAAGATGCAACTCTTGCACTTCAGGAAGCTTATACAATTTTTCACTGAGAAGACTAAATCATGAAAATGAACATATCTTGTTTTCCATCAAGAAATTAACTCTAAACATGTAGGCAGTTAAATTACAGAAGGCCTTATTATTTATTGTGTTCTTCCATTAATCTATTTTATTTCATGCTAATTATCAATTTGTACTCATTTGTTCAATTGTGAACATTAATGTTTATCATATATACATTACATTATATTCTGAAATACTGCATTAGTAAACTAGAAAAGATAACTGGTTTCAACCAACACTTATTCATCCTACTGGAAGAAAAGAAACGACAGAAAATAAATTACTTCATTTTACCTCCATCACTCAATAGCATAGATATGATTCCCATCAGTTTAAATGAGAAAGCTAAGGCTCAGAGAGATTAATTAAATTGTCATTCTCATATATCATCTGGGTAAATTTGACTCCAATTTGTTTGTTTGTTTGTTTGTTTCTGCTGCTGTATCTGATGAAAGTAAGCTCTACTTTCATACAGGGAGGAAAAACAACCTTATAGTTAATTTCTAATACTATTAAGGCACTTAGGAGAAAGATCTGTCAGAATAATGTTAGTTTGGTGATCAGTAATAAAAGTGGAAATTAAATTAATGTAATGCTGAGATGCATTCTTAATCTCAAAAGAATGTTCATCGATTATTCCAGCTAAAGATTTTTGCTAAAAATCTGTGTACACTTTAGGTCTGGTGAACTTCTATTCATCCTTCAAAGGCCAGCTCAAAAGTGACCTCCTCAGGCCCTTAATCACTGATTTCATTGTGCGCTTACCTCTATCTGTATGTATCACAATAGCATTATAATTATCTCTTCATCTCTCTGTTCCCTCTATGATATTTTTAGCTTCATGGTATTTGTTTTATCCTTTTGCCCCAAGATTGGAACAGAGTGGGATTTTAATAAACCTGTGTGCATTGCACAAGTTGATAAATGACTTTATAAATTAATAATCTGGACTTTTAAGATTTTCTAGTCTTCAGAAAATATTCTGAACACATTTTTTAAAGCTTCCTTTCTCTTTGGTTGGTGGTTTATTTTGTCCTAACAGACTTTAGAATTTTTGAAAGCTTTGTAAAAATATCTCTATTATTTATTGAATGTCATGGTATCTCAAAATTTCACTGACATTCTATTCAATTTTATAATACATGGTTGAAGCAATTTCTCCAAAATTTATATACTTTTATTTTCATATCCTGCATCTATGAATAACACTAATAGACTCTTTTTCTTTGTAGTTGTAAGATAAAATTGGTAATAGACACGAAAAAGTGTGATAAGTTAATATCTATGTAGTTTCCCCCATCCCTTCCAAAAATAGAGGAGAAAACAAGGTCCATTACGAATTGCCTATATTATTTATCTTTTAAAAAGTTATTATGAAAATTGCTTTAATGAGCAAACATATAGGAATAAAAAAAGCAAATGTGTGGTAAAATAAGTCTCAATCCACAGCAGTATTTTCTGACAAACCCTGTTTTCTTTATTTCCATATTAAACAAAAGAGCTAGTCATATGTAAGTTAATAAAGTGAGCACAAGGGAGATGTACCTCCAAATTAGAGCCAGACGGTGAATAACATAGCAGGAATGTATTTAAAACCCAGTACCAGCTCGTGACAGGGTCTGTTCTCTGTCTTAGCCCTCGATTTTTGGAAAAGCTTCAGGAGCTATGAGAAAAACTTTCAACCTGACAAACACTCCAGGGTTGGGAAAGGCTCCTGTTTTAATTCAGCCCAGATGTGATCCTTAATGAAAGCATTATGGTTTTGCAGCTGCAGTAGATGGTACAAGCATTTTAAAAAGAATAAATTATTTTAAAAGATTTTCTTTTTTCTCTTACAATTATGCTTGACCTGTATTGGGGTAAAATCTTAAGATAGATTATACAACAATTTATGGTTCCTTGCTTTTTACCATCTGAATACTGTACTATACTAAATGCAAAGAAAATATATTCAAAAACACACTATGGATAGGCTATGTAAATATGTTTAACATCCTGACAAAGAGTGCCTGATGCAAAAATTATTGAAAAGTCAGGTTTCAAGCACATGCAGTGTGGACATATTAAGCTAACAGAATAGCGATTCTCATGATATAGGCTAAGTTATTTAGATGGATATTTCTTGCTTATTCATGGTTGTATTTTATTACAATCCTTGGCAGATTTTATGCATCTATGTACATAAATATTACATTTTCTAACTTAAATTTTTTAAGTGTAAACATAAAATGAATGCCATTTTTTTTAAAGGCAACAATAATAACATGATCTTAGAAGGAAAAAACTCCAGTGGAATAATCTGATCTGCTCCTTCAATATTTCAAAAATACAATATGCTATATAGCACTTAAATGTCATCCTGACTTTATTTCAACATGATAGGGAATACTTCACCCAATATGATTTCTGTTTTCATCAATAAAGTAGAAAAATGAATAGACAATGTTGGGGAGTAGAAATGAGAAGTTTGATTATTTTGAAGCACTCTTTGTTTCTGTTGTTTATTGTTTTGGAAATGCTCTAGATTGGGAGGCATCCAGTAGGGATTCTGGGAAGAGCAGTTTACATATTTATTGAAACATTTGCTAACCATATAACATTACAGCTAAAGAAAAACTTCCATTAAGCCCATAAAATAGTTTTAAGCTGTTATAGGATGTTATTTTCCAAGAGTAGCAAAAAAAAAAAAAAGAAGAAGAAGAAGAAGAAGAAGAAAACAGAGGGAGGAACCAAATGATTGCAAGGTATTAAATTATTCTGCTTAAGAGCAGGAGCTGCAGGTTATTATTTGCTGACAGATTATTCAGAATGAATTTCATCATTCTTGTTACAAATGTATTTTTTGACACTTTAATTATGAAGGAACTATTCTGAAACACAATATGAGCAGAAGATGCTATAAGTTTAAGTAAAATGCTATTACATCCTCATTTTACAAAATTCACAATCACATTTAAATTAAACAGCATTTCTCTTTTGTTGAAAGAAATGCTTATTGCAAAAATGGAATGCATGTGGATCCAGTGACATTTTAATCATTTTATTTTATACAGTAGTTACAAATGTGGAAATGGAATGCAGAAAGCTTTGCAATTTAATGCATATATACATATAGCACTATGTATATAGCACACTCTTACATGCCATAAAAATGGAACCTTCTCTACTGCTGCTTAGTGAAAAAAGATACTCATTCAAGACCGGTGAGTATGTAACAGATGTTGGTACCTGAGTACATTAGTACTCACTAAGCTCTGTGTGCTCAGCTGGTTTTACTTCTTCTACCCTCATGTCCCCAGTTTACTAATGAACATCCAGGTACATTTATTCTAGAACAGCCAGCCAATCAGCCCAATGACCATAATTTAAACAAATAATCTACAAATAATTTTTGCAAGCTATGCCTATTAAGTTGTAATGTGTTGGTAAAAGTAACAGAAAACACAATGGCATGTTAAGGGCCCTGATACACATGCATTCTGATTAATATGAAATCAACTAATTAAGTGTAAAATTTTGGAGAATTTCTAACGAGCTAATGTAGATAATAGAATCTCTAAAGTTGAAATTTTCAGTGTTACTTTCAGCCAGTGGAGATAGGCTATAATAAAAATTTCACCCTTGAAGACTGATTTTTGTTGCTTTCAGAAGTTTTCAATGAATTAGAAAATGATCCATTCAATTTTTCCCTCCATATGGTTGTGTAGGCACACCTTCCACACCTGGCAAGATTTCTGAAATAATTATTTTAAGGCAAATTAAAAGACTACATGCACAACTTTAGGGCAAAAAGGCAAAATGCTTTTAAATGAGGTAAAAATGTATTGGCGACATACATATAGTGTTTATAGTATCAATCATCAATAAATGTGTAGCAACATAGGTTCTCTGTATCAATTTCATTTTATAGGTGATCATTCGTTAGTTCTCTTGACCACGGTTTCTTTGAAATGACAACTCTTAGTATTTAATACAAACATGATCAAATACATGCCTTCACAAAAATTAGTCTTAAGTAGCCAAGCAACTATTAGCAAATCGTAACATCCTACAGGCAAACCTTTAGTGTTTGTCCCTAAGACATTTCTATACAGCCCATAAAACAGCCAAGTTGCAAGAGTATCCCTCTGTGATTACAAGTTCACTTATTTCATATACAAACATGTCTGGTCCAATGCATGGTGATTCTCAAGACCATCATACTGCAGAGGTCTGCATGTCAAAAGAAATGCCAATTATGTGAGTTCGTTTTATTTTTAGACAAGTTAGAAGATGTTGGGCCAGGATTTTACTTGGCTCAAGAGTGCAGGTTATTTTTGCTTTCACTCTAGGAAAGGACTCCAGGTTATAGAAGAAAAAGCAAAGAAAGAAGAGACCATTCCACTGAGTGAGTTTGGGGAACATGAACTTCTGTAATGTTTATTTTAATTAGGCCTATTTCTCTAAGTATTATACCCCAAATGACAACATGTTTTAAAATTCCATGTGCTTGAGGGAGATGAATATTGAGGTGATCAATCTCCTGACACTCTTGCAAAAGCAATAATAGTAATGGTAATAATAAATTATTTCATAATGTGTTATTAAATATTCTAAAACACTTATAGAACAAATTATCCACTTTACTTAGTCTGCATCTGTAGAGAATCTATGTTTAGGCAATGTATACTACTGGGATTTATAATATCAATAATCAAAACGTGCTTCGCAATACAGATACTCTGCATCAATCTTATTTGACAGGTGATCCATTCATTAGTTCCCCTGACCATAGTTTTTATTTTATTTTTTTTAAAAAAACACAACTTTTAATATTTAACACAAACATAATCACATACATATCCTCATATAAATTAGTCTTTGATAGTCAAGCAACTCTTAAGAGATAGAAAATCACAGTGCATTTTATTTTAAAAAGAAGAAGAGAAATTTTCATCCTTGGGGATTACAAAAAACCATGCCTAACATTCTTTTCTTGTTTGTTTGTTTTTTAACAAAAGAAGGCATAATTTCAAGCTGCTTTGCCTCTTTAATCCCTTTTGTATGGCTGGAAATTAGTGATGCATATGGTTCTGAAATTCAAATATAATGCAAAAGACTTTCTACATTTCAATCATTTGAATTCATATTTAATGTATTGAAAAATTAACATAAGTGGAATATTTCCAAAAATGTACATATCATATGTGAAAATAGCAAGAAAAATTCAATCTTCTTGGCTTTGTCTTACATTACCAAAGCTGGTCCCAGAGCATTTTGACTATGGCAAGGCAACAGTATTTTTATCAATTTCAAAGAGTCACGAGGGCCATTCCCTTTGCTCCTACATCTTTCCTGTGCCATTTTAATAGAAGATGCTCTCATTTAGCAGCTACACCTCCACTGTGCAATATGCAGGGAAACATAATTAAATTTAATAGAAGCTGCCCCTGTTTTGAAGACACACTTGATTTAAAGCCACTCGCAATTTAAAGCTGCAGGGAGATGTAATTAAATTTTATAGAAGCCATGGCTTTTAAATGAAGACATACGATCTACGTGCATGTGAGTGAACATACACACACACATGCAGTAAAAATGGGAAATTTAAAAAGTTATTCTTATGTAATTATTTATATAATGATTCCAAATATAAGACACTATATACTCATAATATAAAGGTTGTTTTTATTCATATAATAGGTATAGCCATAAGAACATAGCAAGATTCATTAGTATACTATTACAAGAGTACCCTATTGACTAAATTGATAATATTAATCAATATACATTTTATTGTTACTGAAATATACCTATTCCTTATCTGGCTCTATATATTTATTACAAGACATCAGTGGAGAAAATGTTTTGATAAATCATGTATCTGTTGGTTTTTCATGTCTGCTTACCAGAAAGATTTACTAAAATAATGTAATGTTATTATAAATAATCTAAGAATAAAATTTACATGTTTGTATGTGTCTGTAATGCATTTGTTCCTTAAAATTGGAAAGCCATATATATATAGACTTTTATTATATTTGTTTACACAGTATTAATGATTCTAAAAAATTCCAATTGAATATTCTGTTTATAAACTATGTGAGGGAATGAAGACAGAAATGTATCACAAACCATCTCCTACACTTAAACTTTCGATTTAGTCTTCAGTGTTATTTATGCTGTCAATCTTAATTTACATGTTCAAATTTGATTGGTTTTCAGCATTTACTGAAAGGGAAAAAGACATAAATTAAGACTCTTGAAGTCATTAAGTAAATGTCTTATGTGGGAAGAAAATAAAACTCCTTTGTAGATTAAATCTTTGAAGAAGACCCTGTGAAAACTCTTCAGATTGATGTTGTCCCTTTAATGTCTGTTTAATGCCTTGGAGAAGACATCTTCTGTTTTGATCCCCCTTGAACTTTAGAGACTAGCTCAATGAACTAGGGAAAGACAAAAAGTTTCAGAAAGAATGGTCTTTAAAGCAAAAAGCCTTCCTCCAGGCTATAAGCTATGTCCTCAGTGTGAGAATAAGCCCAAGGAGAAAGAGAAAATCTCCTATCTTTGCCACCATTAATTATCTACTTAGTAATCTATTCCTGTCATAAATGCAATGCTTTCCTAACTGGGTGTCTTTCCCATGCCTCAAGCCATGGATCATCAACCAACCCATAACCTCCACCACCACCTAAAAATCCCTCCTTTGTTATTCAAGAATATTAAGCTAGGTAAACTGTGTAACCAGTTTTTAAAGCAAACAATTAGATCTTTGTTGTTTACCCTGAAATGCCTTAGGGGCTCATGTGATTTGTCTGAATTTAGAAGTGTGGGAATTTCTGTATTGGCCTAAAAGTGCCCAGATTATTTTTTATTTACTGTTATTCAACAGTTAAAAAGTAATACCAAATCTTTATGTTAAAATTGTTTTATTGGCTTAGTTTTCCCTTCTGATTTTTAAATATTTTTCTTTACTCTCCATACCTTGTAGAATCATTTTAAGTTATATTCCGTAACACTACTTCTTACATTTTAAGCTACAGAGAATATTCAGAAAACAACTCATTAAAATGAATCATATAAATAAAACTTCAAATACTCTTTTTCTTTTTGAAGTAGTCAGTGCAGTAATCAAATTGTCCAACTACATTGCAAATGACTTCATGCCAGCCTTCTCCACTGTGTGCTAGGTGTTTAACAAATGCAGGTATCATAAAAATGTCAACAGTTGTTATCTAGACTTAATAGGGTAATAGGTGACATTGATGTTCTTCTTGTATATTCTGTATTTTTTAACTTTACACAATAATTGCATTATTTTATTAGTAGAAATATATAAAGATAAATGCACATATTTAATATTTCTGAAAGAAATATTAAATAATTTCATATAAATTAATGTTATGAGAAACTTTTTCTGTATTGAAAGCTGTCACCTACCACAGTGTCTGCCTCATTGTATGTAAAGGCTACTTAGATGATTAGTTTTTTTCTGCTGTCATTATTTCCCATGTATAAATAAATAGAAATTTATCAGCCTAAACACCAGATAGTCTTTCACAATATGCTTTTTTAAAAACATAAATTGCTTTTCTATTTAAATGTAAATTTTAAGACCTAATTGTGATTTGAAACTCTCATTTAGCCTTTATTAATTCTATTTCTTAGTTATTGGATATCAAAATCACAAAGGAATTCACATATGGGGGTCTCACATCTGAGCCAAATTTTATCAATATTTTATGTGCTAAAATGTCTAGAGTTGAAGTTCTACTTAAAAGGAAAAAAAAGCAGAAAACTTATCCTGACAATAAAATCATAATTCATGATTTGTTTAATGTAAGTCTTATCTTTGAGTGAGAAACAGAATTGCTTTGTTTTTATTTGTTTTGTTTTTGCTTAACTTTGATAAGTTTTTTAGTATAGTGGTTAAGACAAAGACTCTGTTTACACTGCCCTGGCTTTAAGTCCCAGTTAATTCTCTCATTCCGTAAATTTTGATTGAGTGTTTAATTTATGTTGAGCACTATTTGAGCTTGGAACTCAACTCAGTTTCATTTCCTCATCTGTAAAAGACACATGAAACATAACCTGTGGGGTTATAGTGAAGATTAAGCCAGATGATCTAAAAAAGAGTTTAGTACATACAGCATGTATCACACAATAAACATGGAACCTGTTATTTTAAAGCATCTATTTATATGGATATATTTATACACTTCTACACATAAATTTATGTCTATATTTTGTTATTGTTAACCATACAACAGAACTGTTTATGAGCTTTTCACTTAAGTAGCACATGAAAGTAAATTGGACTTGATTTCTTTTCTTCAAAGAGAAATCTATGTTCTTTTCCACATTCTTAGACTAGCTTCTGCCATTATTATTAAAACTCATAAGAATATTTACCTAATATAGATGATGGGGTGATGGATGCAGCAAACCACCATCGCACATGTATACCTATGTAACAAACCTGCACGTTTTGCACATGTACCCCAGAACTTAAAGTATAATAAAAATAAATAAATAAAAAGAATATTTATAAATTTACTTAGGTCAAGAACATATTTTATTCTTCCTCTATTTTCTTCATCTAGCATAGTTGTTGCTACATGTTAAAGTTCTACTAAATCAAAACCTTAAGAATCAGAAAATGCAATTAATTTGAGTCCCTTTGGTTTCTGATGACAGAGGAAATTATATATCAAAGATACTAATTTTCCTGAGAAAGAAAAATTATCCATAGAGTTATATTAATGGTAACTGAGCCTCATAAGGGAAAGATTTTAAATAAGGCCACAAATAACTAGGTTAACATGTATATATAATGTTTGCATATTTATATTAATATAAGATTAATCTCGTATTATATGCAAGTATATATTATATCATCTAATCTTATATTAATTAATGTAATATTGTGATGTAACTTGCTAAAAAATAAATGATAAGAATAAAGACTCCTGAAAGCAGCCAGGAAGAAAAATAGCTCACAAGTAGAAGAAGAAAAATCACGTGGATCTCAAACTTCTCCAAGACATTTAACTTCAGGAGATAATTGAACAACTTATTTAGAGTACTTAAAGGCAAAAGATGTAACTAAAATCTTTTATACCTAGCCAAGTTGTCATGGGAGATAATCTCAAAGAAATAAATTGTTCATAAAGTTTACTAATCAAAAAACGTTACTGAAAAAATTACTCAAATATGTTACTTATCCAAGCAAGCACATATTAAAATATAGAATTCAAAAATGAGGATTATTTAACTTTTAAAAAAGACAAAACCTTTAAAATATACTATTATATCTAAATAATTTATAATAAATATAGCTATGAAACATAAGACAAATTCATTAACCAAAACCTTTGCCACAGAAGAGATATAATTTATAATAACATTCACCAATGATAAGATCAAAATTCCAGATTACATAAATAAGAGTTGTACATAAGAACTTAGGTTGATAGAATCGCAAGTGGCATCATTTTCTATTTCCCCTTTCTTTTTTTTTTTTTTTTTGAAATTTTCTACATGTGAGATACTTTACCTATTTAAACAAAATGTATATAATAATAAATATATATAATCAACTTACCCCATATTTTTGGTACTAAATGTTAATATCTTTTATTAGGAGGTTTTATGTAATGTACTATTTGAATGAATACAATGAAAATCACAGCAAAGAATATATTGCAGATTTATGCTTACAATTAGATATTTATATGCTGATGCCCCATTTAGTTTGCTTCCTTCCTTAGCTATTATAAATAATGTTGCAGTAAACACTGGAGAACAGATATCTCTTTGAGATCCTGATTTCAATTCTTTTGGATATATACCCAGAAAAGTGGGCTTTTTGGATCATGGGGTTGTTTCTCAGCTACACCTTAGAACAAAGTAGGAAATGAGACATTTTCTAGTCATGATGTTCTTTTCTCCCCATGTTTTCTGGTTTGTTTTCCATTTTTTAGTAAGAATATTTCCATGCCCCTATTCCTCCCCAGATACAAAGCTGACTAATTTCTGCATGGTTCAACTTCTCACCTCCATTGGAAAGCATCATTCTTCTCCCATACATCATATTATGAATAGATTGCTCAGTTCCACCCTATTAGCTATGTGGCACAGTCTTTGAATTCTTCTTTGCATCCCTGGACATCAATTGGTAGGATTCATTTCTCTTTCACTCTGCCCACCTTCTGTGTCTTTTACTATCCTTTCCTATGGTTGACAAATCTTTTGTGCATTTCTTATCATAGTTTCTTGTGATCAAATTCATAGTCCTAATTATTATTTCTGTTGACCTAAGTTGTGACTCGAAGTTTGTACCTAAGTCTTCTCTAAATCTCTTATAATAACTATTTAGAATAACTTTTCTTTATCCTTGGCAAATCCCTACTTCTTTTCATAATTACAGTAAGGAGTGATAATATTGGCTGTTCTTTTAAAAACAATATAATCATTTGCCTTGGTGCAAAATAGAGAACTTTTAATAGAAATTTTTATAAGAAATGCATCTTTATAAAGAATGACTTGTGAATTAAAAAATAGAAGCCCGAGGTCAAATACAAAACAATAAGTCAATAGAAAACCAAAGAAGGTGTTTAAATTACAGTTATAAAAGGTGCCTACTTAATAACTTCTATTATATTCTCTCTCAAATTCTCTTTAAAATACTATAAAGATATAATTTTTAAAATAATTAGCACTATTACCCCAAATTAAGACATGTGGACAGCATTTGGCCAGAATCAAGAAAATATTTTCCTACAACTCATTAGCAAAAAAACAAATAATCTGACTAAAAACTGGTCAAAGAAATTTGAATAGACATTTCTCCAAAGAAGACACACAAATGGCCACAAGTTATATGAAAAGATGTTCAACATCACTAATCATTGGAGAAATGCAGATCAAAACTATGATGAGATGTCACTTCACCCCTGTTAGGATGGCTTTATCAAAACATCAAAAAACTAATTTTGGTGAGAAGGTGGAGAAAAGAGAATTCTTCTAAAACTGTTGGTTGGTATGCAAATGGTATAGCCATTATGGAAAAAGGTATGGAGTTTTCTTGACAAATTAAAAATAGAACTACCCTATGATCCCCAAATCCCACTTTTCTGGGTATATATCCAAAAGAATTGAAATCAGAATCTCAAAGAGATATCTGATCTCCAATGTTCATTGCAATATTATTTATAACAGCTAAGACAGGAAGCAACCTCAATGGCCATTAGCATATAAATGGATTAAGGGAATGTGTTGTATATGTACAATAGAATATTATTCAGCCTTAAAAGTAAAAGGAAATCATGCCATTCAGGAGAGCATGGATGAGCCTGGAGGACATCACGATAAACAAAACAAGCCAGCCACAGAAGGACAAGTAATACATGATACTATTCCAGGCCAGGTATCACTAATGCAGGCCTCCATAACAACTGTTTCAGTACTGACAGAGTGGTTAAGTTAAACTTCAAAAGCTTAAAAAAGCCAGTATCCTTATACAAAGGTTGGAATGTAACAAAAGCCCACCAAGAGCTTTGCCTAGGCCTTTCTTGGGCCTTAAAGCATGACAAAATAACAAAAGAATTCTTAACAGGACCCATTTAGGATTAAATAAGTTTTATCAGGGGATCTGAGAAAACTCCGCAAACCTCCATGATTCAGCAGGAGGCAAGATGGGGGTAGTCACCACAGGACCTGAACCTATTTAGATTAAGTAAATTTACTGAGGCTCCAGATGAAGGCCTTCAGGACTCAAACCTTAGTTGTAGATTTTAAAAATGTTAATCACTTATGTCTTTAGATGAATGCACACTGACATGTAGACACATAGTTTAGAAGGTATATAACCTTTGGAAAACTTTGTAATTTTGAGTTGGTCTGGTGATAATTTCCAGGCTTTCTCCCTGTAACCAGTTGCAGAAATAAAAACTCTCTTAATTTCCATTTATTTGCATCTTGTGATTGGGCCAAGAGAAATAGCAGCCCTCAGTTTGGTCCGAGAACAATATCACCTGTATAATAAATCTAAAATAGTCAAACCCATAGAGGCAGAGAGGGAAATGGTGCTTGCCAGGGGTTGGGAGGAGGCAAAAACAGGGAGGTATTAGTCAGAAGGTACAAAGTTTGGTGATACAAGGTGAAAAGTCTTAGATATCTACTGTATGGTAAAGTGCCTGTAATTAACAATATTGTCTTGCATATATAAACATTTGCTAGGAGAATAGACCTTATGTTGTATTCTTAGTACACAAGAATAATAACAATAAATTAACAAATTAAAAGAGCGAGACGAAACATTTGGAGGTGATAGAGAGGCTTATGGCAGAGGTTGTTGATTTCACAGATGTATCCTTATCTCTAAACTCATCCTGTTGCATACATTAAATATGTACAGCTTTTTGTTTATCAATCATACCTCAATTTTTTAAAAATAATATTTCATCAAATAGAAATATGAGGCAGCAGGATTGCAGACTACCTCTTAATAGCCATCTCATACTTGACCTCATGAAAAAGGTAGAAATCAATGGCAGCACATCTTTTTTTGTTTTTCCAGAAATAATTCATCAGTTTTATTAATTTTCAAAAAAATTTATTTATTATATTTTAAGTTCTGGGGTACATGTGCAGATTATGCAGGTCTGTTACATAGGTATACATGTAATGGCAGGGCATTTTAAGGTTTTTTTAATCTGTGGGAGTGTAGGAAGGAACTCTCGTCCTATCTGTCCTATCTGCTTTCTCCATTCAGAAACCAGAGGATGCAACAGCCCCAAATGTAGCCACTGGTCCCTATTCTTCACCATTGCTATTTTTTGTTATTATGCATTGTGTTTTCTGCCCCTTTAATTTTCACTATCCCTCTAGACATGACATCTCCCAGAATACAGCAGGACAAGAATGGGAGTAGATTGGTGGAGGCAGCATTCAGGGAGAATGTGAACACAGACTAGGGAGTCTGTTATCAGAATGAACAAAGGCCGTGAAATGGGAATAAACATGGCATTTTTGCAGGAAGTCTTGTGTTGGTGGAGCATAGGGAACAACAGAGAAATGGAGGGAGGCAAGGCCAAAGATGTAGGCAGTATAAAGACTTTAGATTTTATGTCATTTATTAAATGCTGCCAAAGGGGACATAAGCAGGGATTAATGTGAACTGGTGTTTTGAGTTTTGGTGTTTTTCTTTTTTTTTTTTTTTGATATGGCATCCCTACTAGGAGAAGGGGCTAAGAAGCTCTTTCAGAACAAAGGATGGAGCTGGAGAAGCAGGCATTGTGTGAAGTTTAGAGTGTGTGGTTGAAGGGTTTGGGTTGGTGGAGAAAAGGTGCAATCAGGGTCTTCAGATGACAACTTAACTGGGCCACAGCCTGAGCTGGGTCAGAGAGGAGAGGTGTTAGAAAGGAAGAACTGAGGATTGACAAAAATAAGAATAATTTTCTTATTTTGTATGGTAGGGTCTCTTAGGTGAACCCTGTTTTCCTTTTGTGTATTACTTGGCTTTTGTTGTAGGACAAATACTCTAAAATGTTATAGCTCAAAACACCAATCATTCATTTTTGCTTATTGCTGGGGCTACCTGATGCTGGGCTTAACTTTATGCTACAGGTTGATTCTCTCATGGCCCGGTGGGTTAATTGAGACATGGCTTCCATGCTGCTATGGCAGAAAAACAAAAAGGCACAAGCAGATACCTGATGTCTTTTGTAGCTCAGACAGACCTGGAACTTGTCACATCTGTCTACGTCCCAGCGGCCAATGGAAATCACATGGTCAAGTCCAGCAGCAGTAGGGTGGGAATATATACTTCACACTCAAATGTAGGAACTGCAAGGTCACCTGGTGAAGGTTGTGTTCAGGGCCAGCTTCACGGGTGTGTGACTTGTACAGTCACATAGAATCTTAGGCTTAAAGGGGTTCAATGCTTGGTTTAATGCTCAGCTGTTCTTGTCTCCAAATTCTTAAAAATTTTTTAATAAGGGGCTTTGCATTTTCAGTGTGTACTAGGTCTTGTCAATAATATAGTCAGTCCTGGGGATAGATACAGAAAGGAGTGGCAAATCCAAATCAGGACCCGTAATGAAACCTACCACTGGGAGACACATTCTGCAATATGCCTTTTAGGGCACAGCCTTATTCCATCATGGATATAGTACAAAGGTATAAAAATAGCAGAATAACAAGGCTGAGTTGCTGACTAAGGGAGGGAACAACCGACTGTTAGAGGAAATGAGTGACAAATGAAATATAGAAAAAGGTGAAGAAACAAATGTGGGAATCTTTTGGAAGGAGAGTAGAAGTTTATAAAGCCCGAAGAGAGGAATGAGAGGAAAAAGAAAAAACAGAAAAATTCTAGGCAAACTAAGTTATCCATAAGTTAACCATGACTTTTACCCATCCAATTAACTGTGAGGCTTTCTTAATTTTTTTTTTTTTTTCAAATTTAAAACAACATTTTCCTGAATTTTATTTATCTCTGATATGTAGGATAATATTTTTAGATAAATCATTAAATCTGTTAAACAAGTCTTTAAAGGCAATTAAGACAAGATGGTTATGAAACAAAGTTAGCTTTTAATTAGGATAAAAATTAGTTCTTATTGATAATTTTTCCTGGCAAGGTTTCAAACACTATATTAGGTGATGTTCATATGCTCTGTGACAGGATTATGGCCTGCATCATAAACCATCCTGAAATATATTATAATACTAAAATTATTGGCTACTTAGAACATCATATTCAAATTGCATTGAAATTTCACATCTGTCTATGAATTAGCATGTCAAGTCTAAAAACTCAATCACTCATTCACTTCCACAGCCACTGATTTGTTCATTCAAAGGAAGTTTGTTAAGTGCTTCCTATGTGCCAGATAATGTGTTTCATTGTTTTCAGGAGGGCTGTTACCACAAGCAAAGTGCTTTTTAAAATGTCTCAACACTGTCCCGGTGTGGTGGCCCATGCCTGTAACCTCAGCACTTTGGGAGGCCAAGGCGAGAGGATCATTTATACTCAGGAGTTTGAGACCAGCCTGGACAACACAGTAAGACCTTGTTTCTAGAAAAAAAGAAAATAGTTGATGGATAGACTAAGTATTCCTATGACATGTTTTTTTTCTAGTACAGAAGATAAATTCCACTAGATTCACAATATCAAGAAAATTCTTCAAGTCTTAATTCAGAAGGAGGTATGAAAATATCAGGAATATACTGGTTATGAATCTGTAAAACAATAAAGCGATATGAGCTTTTTCCACAATATTCTGAAATAATTAGGACTTTCAGTACAGACCTTTTCTGGAGAAAATAGTTCTAAAAGTAAAACTATCGAAGAGAGAAATGTGGTTGTTAGAAGAATATTAAGGGACATATATAAAGGGACAAACCTTTGTAAAGATTATGTTGATAGCCATTGATGAGTACAAAACAGCAGGATTTGGCAAATAGAGAAGGAGCTTGAATCAACAGAGGCAGTGAAATAAATTGACTCTTAATCACCTCTGACTGGTGTATGCTGAAAACCCACTTTGGGCCCATTTTATAGGCTTTCTTGGTAGCAAAAACATAAGCCATTCAGCTCTTTATCTCTTTGCCAAATGCATAAAATAATGTTCACTGTTCGAACATACCCCAATGAATATTCAAAACAAAAGATTGGGCTAAGAGGAAGCTATATATACAGAAAACCCCCTATTTATGCTATCACAATTTTGCATTTTCTCATTTTCTGAGCCATGAAGTTGTCTATGTTGCTAATGTACAGATTTTCTGCCATTTGCTATCATTTTTCAGAAACTGTTAAAACATAATCCCATGTTTGCTGTGAAATTAGCCTTGAAAAGAAAGCTGCTGAAGAGTACATAGCACCTTCTTCAGTAGTACACACCTCCCCAATTCCTACCGCCTTCTTATACAAATAGAAAAATATTATACGCATCTAGTCCATGAACAAACAGACATTATTAAACACTCACTCTGTGCCAAGAACCGTGCTCTCTACTGAGATACAAAGATGCTTGAGATGAGATACAAGTACACCTCCTCAGAACGTTACTTAAGGGTAATGATCAAAGAAGGTCTGCTCTGCCTTAGGTTTTAAAAGGCTAATAGCTGCTGTGTAGAAACAGACTAGAAAGCAGAGGGGAGGTAGGCTAGGGAAGGAGGCAAGAATGGGAACAGAGAATTCTATCAGGAGGCTATTGTGACAGTTGAGAGTTAGGGCAGTGGCTTGGGCTAGAGCATGATCAGTGAAGTGTTAGAACAGTAGTTGGATAGGAAGGAGTCAAGGATGGTAGTGGGGATTTTGGGGCTGTCCGAGGATGAACGGTAATGCCGTTGACAGATGGGGAACTTTAAGGAAGAGACAAGTTAGGGAAGGATTAGTAAATTAGAAAAAAAAAAAGGCTGGTATCAGACACACTAAGTTTGAGATGTCTATTAGATATCCAGGTGGAGATGCTGGGTAGTTGGGAGATAAGCTGGAGCTGGACATTAGCTTTCAATATTATCAGCACATAGAATTTAAAGCCATGATACAGGTAGCTTTCAGTATCATAAGCACATAGAATTTAAAGCCGTGATACAGGATGAGATTTTCAAGGAAGTAATTTGCACATAGGAGAGAAGATGTAGTGGCAGAGTATCTCATTTCCCCATGGAAGTGGGGCTCATATCCGACATTCTCAGCTTTACCCTGCAGTTCTGTGATTTTGGCCACAAGTTTCTTCCTGAAACTCACAAAAGATCCCTATTCTTTTTGTTGTTGTTGTTTATTTTCTAGGACTCTGGTGACATAAAAACAATTGTTTTTTTTTGTTGTTGTTTTTTCCTTTTTGTTTTTTCACAATGCTGCCAGCAGCATGCTAGTCTCAGAGTATGGGCTGTGCAGCCCCTCCCTTCACTGGCCTTCTCTGGGCATGTGCACACATCCCTTTCTTCATTTTGTGAGCCTACAGCACTGTTAACACAGAGATGTTGTATAAAGATTATTGACTGAAACAGGTATCCATGATAGGATTGGGCTAAGAGGAAGCTATATATACAGAAAATTCCCTATTTATGCTAGCGCAGTTTTGCATTTTCTCAAAATTGTGTTACAGAGAAGGTAAACTTAAACCTGGGTAATCAATATTGTGGCTTCCAAAGTACAGAAACTCAACTGGGCCACGTGAAGATCCTTCCTCCTTCCTGAGGTAGGGTAACAGACATGGTTCTCTGCTGACTACTCTCTGGTCCAGTCTCCATTCCTCAGTCCTCTTTCTCCTGTTCCCAGCTCCCTCCACCTTTTTCCTTCTCCACTCCGGAGAAGGCTACTTCAAAAAAATGTATCACAGTTTAGATATACATTTTCTTTCTTTCTTTCTTTCTTTCTTTCTTTCTTTCTTTCTTTCTTTCTTTCTTTCTTTCTTTCTTTCTTTTTCTTCTTTCTTTCTTTCTTTCTTTCTTTCTTTCTTTCTTTCTTTCTTTTTCTTCTTTCTTTCTTTCTTTTTCTTCTTTCTTTCTTTTTCTTTCTCTTTCTTTCATTTCTTTCTGTCTTTCTTTCTCTCTCTTTCTTTTTTTCTTTCTCTCTTTCTTTCTTTCCTTCTTTTTTGAAGTTTTGCTCTTGTTGCCCAGGATGGAGTGCAATGGCACGTTCTTGGATCACGGCAACCTCCGCCTCCTGGGTTCAAGCGATTCTCCTACCTCAGCCTCCCAAGTAGCTGGGATTACAGGCATGTGCCACCATTCCCGGCTAATTTTTTGTATTTTTAGTAGAGACGGGGTTTCACCATGTTGGCAAGGATGGTCTTAATCTCTTGACCTCGTGATCTACCCGCCTTGGCCTCCCAAAGTGCTGGGATTACAGGCGTGAGCCACCATGCCTGGCCATAGCTATACATTTTTTTAACTTCCCTATTCTACACAGAATTTTTGGCCCTATGCTGGTATATTCAAAATTTCCAGTAAAATATTTTCCCAAACAAAAGAGCAGTCTTATTTTTTTTATGTTTGTTTGTTTGAGACAGAGTCTTGCTCCAGGCTGCAGTGCAATGGTGCAGTCTCAGCTCATTGCAACCTCTGCCTCCTGGGTTCAAGTGATTCTCCTGCCTCCGCCTGCTGAGTAGCTGGGATTACAAGAGTCCACCACCACACCCAGCTAATTTTCATACTTTTAGTAGAGATGGGGTTTCTCCACATTGGTCATGCTGGTCTGGAAGTCCTGACCTTATGATCCACCTGCCTCGGCCTCCCAAAGTGCTGGGATTACAGGTGTGAGTCACAGTGCCTGGCCGAGCAGTCTTATTTTTAAGATAAATAAAATCTGGTATCCCCTAAAATGTGACCAATACTGAAGTGTTTTTAAAAATGGTGTCTTCCAGTTTTCTTTTGTCTAGTTACATTCATATTGCATATGAATTGTATATCATGCTTCTAAGTGGGTTCCTAAACTTATACCTGTTCATGTTTTTAAAAATTCTGGAAAAAGTTCTGCAGGTTGTCTAGATATGCCAAGCTTAGAAAAAATATATTGTTTAAATTTCTAATAAGAGAATAATTTACACAACAGAAAGGACCATATATAATTTTTTTTGAATTTATTATATTTTTTAATTTATATTTTCTTCTCATCACTATTGGTGATATGATGGCTCTGTGTTCCCAACCAAATCTCATGTCAAATTTTAATTCCCAGTTAGGGGAGGGATCTGGTAGGAGGTGATTGGATCATAGGGGTGGATTTCCCCCTTGCTGTTCTCATGATAGTGAGTGAGAGCTCATGAGATCTGCTTGTTTAAAAGTGTGTAGCACCTCCCACTTCACTCTGTCTCTCCTACCACTACACAAAGGCCATGCCTGCCTCACCTTAGCCCTCCACCATGATTGTAAGTTTCCTGTGGCATCCACAGCCATGCCTCCTGTACAGCCTGCAAAACTGTGAGCTGATTAAACCTCTTTTCTTCATAAACTATCCACTCTCAGGTAGCTCTTTATAGCAGCGTGAAAAATGACTAATAGGATTAATTCCTCTTTTGCACTGCAAATGTGAAGTTGAAATGATTGACCGAGTTATAAAAACAAGAAATTGCTAGGAAGCCAGCAATGGAATTTTGAGCTTTGGGAGCTGAGCAGATCTATGTCTAATCCCAGTTCCTCTAGTTCCCATGCAGCCCTGACATACTCATCCAACTGGCCCTCAGTTCCTCATCTACAAAATAGCAACCATTACTTAAAGAGTTGGTCTAAGGACAAAAAAATTATGTGCAAATATTGGCTACATAATAACCTCCAATCCTGATTATTATCTAAGATTTTTACTCTGCTTTTTTGGGGTGACTACAGAGGGTGGTCTAGCCACTGAGCTAGCTGAATAGAGCCACAGACCTTTTATATGAACCCTGCCCTTGGAAAACGCAGGAGAATGTTCCCTGGGTTGCCTATCTCACTTGTCAGCTATTATACATGACTCCCATCTGCCATGTCAAAGTCACAGGGCTCCTGCTTTTGGCAGTGAGCCCCGTGCTGTCAGCCATTGCTGACAGGTAAGAGCCACTGGCCCAAGATCAGAAAGCTTGCTTGCATAGCAAAAGGACCCACCTCACCTGTCAGCTGTCACAGACACTCTTTTTACATTACTCCACTGCAGGAAAGGTGATATCTCATTCAGGGAAATAACAGTCTAGAGTTATGAAGTTCAAATGAAGTGACGGCTGTGCATTTATTAGATCATGTGTAGTGTTTCTTAGAACTGATTTGCTTTCCATGGGCACCTTTAGACATGGCTTCTAACACAACACTTTAGAGTCACACCTGAAGGCTGTGAGGCTGACTGTCCAGCTGAAAAGGTGAGATCTGTTGCTAAAAAGATCCCAAATTCATCAGCAGACTCCACCTGTCAGGTGACAGGCAAGGCTCAGCGTATGGCTGCCGCGGTAACATGGGGAGTGCCACCTGTCAACTAGGCTCCCAGCCAGTCTTTTTCAGCTTAAACATGAAGTACTGAGCTGCAGAAAACCAGTGGTCTTCCCTGAACATCCAATTGTAAGACAGCATGTTCCAAAAAACAGTAAATCATGTTAAAGAAACACAACTCAGGTCGTCATCGCCCATAAGAGTAAGCAGCATTTTAAACCTACTGAGACAACAGACATTAATAAATACAGTTGCATCTCTTGTAGGACTAAGATGAATTTCTGGACTGAGGCATCTTTACCCAAGCACACATACACACACACATGCACACATACACATACACACACACGAACACATGTGCCTGCACACATATGGAAACACACAAACACAACTTATTTCTTTTATTATTTTGGGTCAAAAAGTCTACCTTCACAGAAAAAATGTTTCAAATACCAACTACCTAAAATGAGAAATCTTTCACTTCTAACCTAAAGTTAGGAATAAAAGTGAAATTATAAAATATTGAAGGAATATAGTCAGAAAAAAAAACAAGAAAAGAAGAAACCACAGTAGAAATTTAAAAATACAAAATTTTGCTTATAAAAGTATTTCATCTTTATAATCCTTATCCTTTTTTTCTGATTCCTTCTAAGATTTCTTAAAGTTCATCTTCATCAGTGGCTTTAAATACTTTGACTTTGATGAGCCATGGTCTAATTTTCTTCATTCTTCATGTTTAGGGTTTATTGAGCTTCTTAGATCTGTGGGTTTATAAAATTTTATCTAATTTGGAGATTTTTGGCTATTATTTCTTGAACTTTAAAATTCAAACCTTACAGGACTATTAAACATCTGCCTTCCCCAGTCACTTCCAGAGCTACCTGCATCCCAGCCTTCTATCACTTACACGTTTACTCACTGCTGCCTCCCACTGCTCTGGGATTAGACCTCCACCAGTGCTTGTTATTTGTCAACTCACCACAGTCTCTCCAGTGTGCAGCTCAATGCCTGGCACAGAGGGTCATTCCATACATTTATGGAATGACTGAATATTTATACCATTTCATTGAAAGTCAGTTTTCCTTTGGCACCAGAGTATCTAAAACCTGAAATGTAGAAGTCTTCTCAGTCAAGAACACTAACTGCCTACACTTTAGTCTCATTAGTAAACCCTGTCGTGTGTTGGCTGCCATCCAGTTCCCATCAAAAAGACAGTTAAGATATTCATATTTGGGGAAAAAAACAGTATCTACAGCAATGTTTTCTAACTTGAATTATGCTATAGATGTCAAAATTTTTAAATTCTTATATAATAGACACAACATTTTAGGGAATAGGAAGTGAAGCAAGCAATTTACTGAAGATGGGGTTAAGAGGAGAAATGACCATTAAGTGGCAAGAACTTCCTTGCTGGAGTTGGGTTTGAGGCTGCAAAATAGGTTGGAGTCAGCTCTTATTAACTCTAGAAAGCCTAGGTTCTAGATAAGTTGTGGAATGTATCACGACTTATTTCATTACTAGTAAGAAATAACCGAAATTTATGAATCCATTGTTCTTAGTATAAATAAAGATTGGAGGTCAATATTGTCACTCTCACATATAAATTCTTTCGTGCATGACAGAGAAAGGCAGGACATTTCAGCAATGAGCTCTTGTAATCATTTCTTCCTCAAGCATCACACTTGTCAAAGGCATCCTTGATGTGCACTGTGGAAGAAAGTGTCAAAGGAGTCCTGGTTTAAGAAAATATTTTCATTTTCTTTTCTGAGTCTTATACCATTCTTGGATTAGGACATCAGAGGGAAATGATATGCATCATTTTCATTTTCCTTGGTGAAATCTTTTTGCTTTCATATGAGGTAATAAAAATATTGTCATTAAAATTACATTACCTTGTATATTGAGTATTTTTAATGATTCCATTTTATCTTATTTTTGGGATTACTAGCTATAACTGTGCTTCATTATTTTAGTGGTTTTATTAGGGCTTATAAGTATATAGTTTTTTACTTCATTAATCTACCTTCAAGTAATGCTATTAATACTCCATGAATAATCCAAGAACCTTACAACAGTATATTTCCATTTCTTCCTTCCTTTGTGCTATTGTCATTACATATTTTATTTCTACATATATTGTAATGCTTATACTACACTGTTTTTATTTTTGTTTTCTCAATTTTTAAAAAGAAATTTAGATAATAAGAATACAATTGTATAAATTAACCCAATGTATTAACCATTTCTTGTGCCTTTCATTCCTTTGTGTAGATTCATATTTTCTTTGGATATCATTTTCTTTCTGCCTGAATGACTTCCTTGAACATTTCTCAAGATATGAGTTTGCTGCTGATACACTTCTGCAGCACTTGTACATCTGAAAGTCTTTATTTCACCTTCATTTTAAAAGATATTATCACTGGGTAAAGAATTCTAGGTTGACAGGTTTTTAGTTTTTGTATTTTGTAATATATTAAAGATGTTGCTCCAATGTTTTCTTACTTGCATTATTTCTTTTTTCTTTGAATTCTTTTAAGATTTCTTTTCTTTAAGATCATCTTCATTAATGGTTTTAAGCACGTTAATGTGCTATGGTCTGATTTTCTTTGTTTTTCATGTATGGAGTTTGTGGAGCTTCTTAGATTTGTGAGTTTATAGTTTTTACCAAATTTGGAGATTTTTAGCCATCATTTCTTTAACTCCTTTTTTGGATTCTCCCCTTAGGAACTTCATAATAAATAATATGTTTATTATTAGGCCATTTGAAGTTGTCCCAAAGTTTCCTAGTGCTATGCTCATGTACCTCATGTGGTTTTTTAATTTGTATTAATGTATTTATTTATATTGAGATGGAGTCTCACTCTGTCACCCAGGCCGGAGTGCAATGGTGTGATCTTGGCTCGCTGCAACCTCTGTCTTTCAGGTTTAAGCAATTCTCCTATGTTAGCTTCCCTAGTAGCTGGGATTACAGGCACCAGCTACCACACCCTGCTAATTTTTGTGTTTTTTAGTAGAGCTGGGGTTTCACCATGTTGGCCAGGCTGGTCTTGAAATCCTGACCTCCAGCGATCCACTGCCTCAGCCTCCCAAAGTGCTGGGATTACAGATGTAAGCCACTGCACTCAGTCTGTTTTTTTTTTCTTTTGGAATTGCATTTTGAATAGTTTCTCTTGCTATGTCTTCAAATTCACTAATATTTTTCCCATTAATATCTAATCTGCTGCTAATCTTATCCAGTGTGTTTTTTAATTTAACACATTATCATTTTAATCTCTAGAAGAAGGCTTTGGGTCCCTTTTATATCTTTAATGTCTCTTCTTAACATAATCAATCTTACCTCTAGCTTTTTGAAAACACAGAACGCTGGTGTAAGTTTTAATGTCTTTTTCTGCTAACTCTAATGTGTCTGTCAAATATGGGTCAATTTTGATTGATTTTTCCTGCTTCTTTGCATGCCTAGTAATTTTTGATTAAATACTGTGCTAGATAATTTTGTAATTGCCACAAATATTCTTAAGTTTTATTCTGGGACATGTGAAGCTACTCAGAAATAGTATGATTATTTTGGGACTTGCTTTTAAGATGGGTTAAGTGAGACTAATGCAATTTTTAGTCTAGTCTGCCAATACAAAACCATCAACTAAATGACCTTCAAGTTGTTAGTTATTTCTACTCTGACTGCTAGGAATAAGCACTATTACCATCCTGTGTGATTTCTCTGTACTGTTCTCAATAATATTTTCAAGTGGTTCTGTTCCCAGTTATGGGTAGTTTCCTTCCACATACTCAGCTGAATACTAGATGGGGTGTGAGGGGTTCTCTTTGAAAATCTCTGGAGTTCTCTCCGTGAAGCCCTCTTTTCTTTGGCACTCTGTCCTAAAAACTCTAGCTGCCTTGGTCTTCCTGGAATCTTAATTCTGTCTCTTCAACCCAGGGAGTCTGTGGGTCTTCATCTGGGTTTCCTTTCCCTGTGCTGTGGCCTAGAAGTTCTCTCAAGGCAATAAACTGACGCAGTTCTAGGGTCTAGTTCACTGTTTTGCATCTCCTATGAAACACTATTCTTTGTTGTCTGATAGCCAATGTCTTAAAACATCGCTTCATATATTCTGTTTTTTTGGTAGTTTGAGTCAGTATAGTTAATCTGATTTTTGTTACCCCATCATAGTCAGAAGCATAAATCTGGCTAATCTGAATACATTCATTATCTAAATAATAATAATATTTAAATAAAACTTTCTTTTTCCAGAAAAAGGAATTAAATTATCTAAATTATAATTATCTAGATACATTAATTTTAGATGTCAATTGCTTGATTTGTGCCTCAAGATATTTATTTTTTCTTGTGGAGGTAAAATGCACTTTTCTAGCTTTCTGAAAAATTGACGTGCTGTTAAATCTACATAAAATGACACTATTTCCCTCTGGAAAGCCACTACTTACTTGAGGGAGAACTTAGAGAATCTGTTTCTGTAACTAGCATGCAGAGGTTTAGAAGTTGTTTAAGTCACTGGGTGTCTGGTATTGGGAATAACTGTTTTTGTCCTAAAATGCTTTTATGTAATTGAAGGTTTCCTTGAGAAAGAACTGTAGAGTGAGTTGCAATATATGTGTCAACTTAGGCTTAATAAAACTTTTTATGATTATTAATTGCTTTAATGATTTTACACTTTTGTTAAATTCCCTGGTAATCCTTTTGGCAAGCATTTATTTAATTATTCAAGACTCAGATTAAATGAAGTTTTGCTTTTTTTCTCACAACTCTTCGAGATAGAGGTCAATCCTATCTGTCTCTGTTACTTTCATAGCATTTTGTAAATAACACCCCTTTAGCACTCACAGGGCTGTGTGGTAGTTATTGTCATGTCTCTTTACTCCAATAAGACTATGTACTTGTACATGACAGGGCCCTTCTGTTCATATTTATATTGGTACATCTCATCTGCCCTTATTACATACAGGAGATTAATATTTGTTAAACTGAATAACATATAAAAGACATTCAGGAATGGGGATTAAAAAATAATAGTGATAGGAACCAAGAGTAGCTAATAAGGACTGGTGGAAAGTAAAGCTGGATTAGTAGGGAAGGATCTGAATAAGAAGGATGAGGAAAGTTAGTATAAGTGTATCTGTACTTAAATCAAGAGAAATAGCTAACAACAGAAGATTCTTGAATAAGAAAGAACTTGAAACAATATAGAGTGTTTTCCCTACCAAAAAAGTACAAATTTGATTACCTCAAACATTTTTCATAATCATACTATCAATATTCTAAAAAACACTTGATGCAAAGTACAAAAGAAGCAAATATTTTAGACTACCCTCCCCCCCATCATGTCCCTTTTATATATCTTAAGGATATTTTCTAAGTGCTGTGAAGTTGTTTTTAAAAAAAAACACCTATATAAATTTTCAGCATTTGCTCTAAACATTGAAATTATTTCAGAAACATTAAACAGTTTAGCACCATCATATAGACTTTACAAGAAAGTTTATATTTATATTAGGTTTCTGGTAAACAATGGGAAATCTTTTAAAATAGTATCTGGCTGCCAGAGGAGTGAGATAATTTAATAATATACAGAGATTGAATAGCTTAAAATGTCCAAATTAGAATATGGGGATAGCAAGATTAGTACATAAAGATCAGGTGACCCCAATTCAAAAAAATATTTCAAAAATACTGCTAATTTATTGGAGGTATGATAGAGTTATGACACCTCCAAAATAATGGCATAACTATGTTGTGGAAAAATTGTTATAAAATGAAGTTTAAATCTAATATACAAAAATAAAATTCAGCACAATCCAAAGCCAAAAGGAAGCTACTCATTGGGAGCACATCCTGCAAATGATCAATGCTTTATTCCTAAGTCACTCCTTAGAAGCTCTCACTTCAGCTCTAAATCTTCCATTCCTACTGCCTGTTAGAGTGTCTCACGGGATCTCACTTCTACTTTATATTAGACATGCTTAACATATAACTCAAAGCACTCCTTCCTTCCTTTCTTTTTTTGTCCTCTCTTCTCTCCAACTTATACATATTGCAGTGCTATTATATGCTAACAATATAAAGATAAAGGCACATATCTCTTTGTTCAAGGAGAGGGAAGATAGGCATAAAAACAAAGTAAATTTCATGTGATAAGTTGGATAAGAATGCCAATGTGAACCTTATTCTTCATTCATCTTTCCTTCTTCGTAGATTCCATCTTTTTACAACAGAGGCAGGCAGGCACCACTGAGGACCCATGTTTCAGACTCCCTTGCCCTCTGATCTTCCATTAGTTTCTGCCAAAGAGAGCCTGCTCATGATGAAAAACAGGTAAACTCCAAAAATGGAGCTTAGCCAGGGAGTGTTCGTGGTGTCACCCGGGAAAGAATTTGAGGGTGAGATAGTGGTGAAAGAAAGCAACTTTACTGAAGCAGCATTGTATAGCAGCAGCAGAGGTACTGCTCCTTGTGGAGCAAGGCTAAGTGTGTCCAGAGTAGCAGCATATGAGCTGCTGGCTAGCTGTATTTATATCCACATTTAATTATTTGCAAATTAAAGGGCTTTCCAGAAGGAATTACTGTCATTTCATGTAGATCCAATCAGCACTTCAATTTTTCAGAAAGCTAGAAAAGTGTATTTTACTCCCACAAGAAAATAATAAATAGCTTGAGGCAAAATTGACACTTCAAATTAATGTATCTAGATTATTGAAATTTAGATAATGTAATTTCTTTCTTTGGAAATCACTTTCTTTTGTAGAAAGTTATTTAAAACTTTCTAGAAAAGGAGCGGGGAGGGTTGCTGATCTCTTACCTCACTCAGGTGCTTGTTTCTGGTAGTGGCTTAGTTCCACCACAACAGAAACTCTTCCTCCATAGCTCTGGCTCTCATTGGCCCTAGAAACACTCCTTTCTCCTCTTGCTCCTTCATCCCTAGAGTTTGTGATGGCTTATTAACATTTTTAGTCTCTGAAAGTATCAACAGCCTTGGTTTGTGTTTGTGTAAATAGCTTCTTTATTTGAACCATATGGGGTGTTTTCTTCAAGCTCCTTCCTGATATAAAACATTGTAGGAGCTTAAGAGAAGGTTGTTAACTCCATGTGGGGAAGTTAGGGAAGGAGTATATTTTTGTATTGAAACTTAGAAGATAAATAATTACTTTCCAGGCATGCTGGCAGGAGGAGACAATTATATAGAGAAAAGACGGTTTCTACAAAGAAGAAAAGTATGAGACAGCATGGTACGATCATGGCATTATTTATAAATAACTAAATGTTTCTGAGGATGTAGTACAAGGCACTGGTCATCAAGAGTCAAAAGCTTGAAGTTCATTTAGCTGATGTTCTCTAAATTGACTATTTTGGACAATTTATCAAATGTTATAAAAGTTTCTTATTTTTCAAAAGTATTATAATAAAACCTACCATTTGTCAGAAATTATGTATCACAAATTGTTTTACCCTTTTTATTGCACAGTTGCTGTGTCGTATGCTGAGGTGGACAAGCACAGGGTGGAGAATGTAAACAACTCTGAAAGAAATACCTAAGCATACTATTTCAACTGGAGTGTCCATGTATCTGCTATAAATAATGGCAAAGACAGTTCAGTTTTTAAAGCAAAAATATTAAATAGTAAAGTGAAACAGGAGACTTTAAATACTACACTGGGCTTTAGAACTCATCTGATGACTTCAATCCTCTTTTTTATGTCCATGCCATGTGGGTATTCCCAGGATACATGTAAACTCAGGAACAGGGAACAAAAAAACACCTTGGAGCTTCTTTATCCTATCTTTGAATGATTCTGACAACAGGATAATTATTCTTCAAGATGAGCTGAAAAATAGCTCCTTGTTCTGTCCATTAGAACAGCATTGCAAAAATTCATTCTGTGTTATTCCACCATTATATATGCTTCCTGGGAGAAGATATTTAAGAAATATAAAAAGCATGGCAGAGTATTTCATTTAGTTTAAAAAATTGCATAAGTAAATCTATTAAATGTTATTTAATACAAAGTTTTCCAAATATATGTGACCACAGAATATTTCTTTAATGTTACATTATTGCATAATTTAGTAACATCTGGGAACTAGATGTTTAAAACTAGGTCCTCTAGAAAGCAAAGCCTGGGACAAGAGTAAAAGTGGAGATTCTCCATTTAGGTGATACAAGCCCAAGACGGAGGTAGTGAAAGAGGAAATGGAGTGGGCATCAGTAGAATGTGCTGACTGCCACTTCCCAATGAACCAAGAAACACAGAAGAATGTTCCACAGTGTCTCCACCCAAAATGTGATTGTTCATACAAGGCACCAAGGAAGAGGAATTTATCTGCCATGCTTCCTCACACTTTCTTTTGCTATTGGTCAAGGACTACCCAAGGCAATCACTAACTCCTCTCTATTTTCAGGTTGTAGTAATTGTCTCTCAATGGTCACTCGGGGAGCCAAATTCCAAGTTGCATATTTGAATACTAAAGTGGAAGGGGGTGAATTCTCACATGTAGGGCCAGCCTGTGGGGTATAAGGGCCGTTCAGACCCCAGGCTTCAACCCAGACTCCAGCCAGCCTGTGTAGCTTGGCTTGTGCTATGTAGCTGAATGACACTCGAGGGGAAATGAAGTTGAGTAGTTGAGTGACTCCAAGAAGCCACATAGCACTGCCTTGGAGGCATGCAGGATTTGAATTCTCCTTTCACAGTCATTCTTTAAATATTAGTAGGTTCATGATATCTCTGAACATTAGAAAAGTTAATATTCTCAATTCCTGGGATGGAATCCCTTTGTCTTCTTGTCCTTTGGTTGCTCTTCTATTTATTTGTAGTCTATTTTAAAAAGATACTCAGACCTCAAACCATGGCCTAGGTGTCTTGCTGGATTTGTCCATATCCTAGATAAAGAAGTGCTTCTGTTCATACTGCCAGAGATGACATTGCTTTTTAATTGCAGATCCATCACACTCTGTCTTGATAAACCTCTGAACTGTTTATTTTCTTACACTGCTGCCTACCCACCCTAGAGTTGGAGAGTCGAGATTTTTATTATATAAGAGTAGTACTGGAAATTTATCTTTTTAAAATGTGCTATAATTATATTGAGTCCGTTGCTTCAATCATCTGGTTTAGCCCAGTATCTTAAACAGATATCTTTTCAGATTTAGGTTGCTTATACATTTGCAAAATACACTATCCAGCTCTTCATTTCCCATCACGCTACCTGAAATCTCCCTTTAGGCTCTCAATAATCATGTAGTCCAGGGGTCTCTAAACATTTTTAAATTCACCTCGTGATAGTAAAAAAAATAGTAATTAAAAGAATTATATGTATGTATAAATTACATGTATTTTTATAGTGTTACATTAATCAGTTCTCAAGAAAGCATCTAAATGTTGTCACCTTTAATGAAATTTTCTATAACACTGGAATAAATTTCAAAGAATGTTAAATATCAAGAAAAAAAGAGACTTCCTTCGTGGTTTGGGTGCCTAGATTTTAAATGTCTTGGTAATTATTACTTTATGCTATCATTAATTAATATCTCAAGACAGAATAAGCTTCATTAATTAAATATAATGAATGGAAATTTGTATATCAAATACTAAATAATATTTTCTAAATTTGGGGTAAACTTCTTCTGGGATCTGATTAGATTATCATTATTTTCCCTTTGAATTTGGCTGACGAAGACTTTGAAGTTTCAGCTCTGTCACTTTTCTGTTGTCCTCATATACTTTTGTTTATGTTATCAGTGTTATCTTCAATTTTTAATATCTGTATAGGAATCTTTATAAGCCACTTACCTATTTTGTGAAAATATTAATTTGCTTATAGCCAGATAATATAGTAATTCAATCCATTCAATTCAAAACATTATAGTACTTTGAAAGCTAATGAGAGAGTGAGAGTGAAGCTGTAAACCACTCAACCATAGTGAGAAACTCTGTAAATTGTATGTGATAAATGAATGCCTGATATACAAACCTAATACAGGTGTCACTTGTAGTCCAATATTAAATATTTGTAGATCTATTATCTTCATCATTTGTAATACAAACATAACTATAAATATAACTTCTAATATTTTCTTTGTAGACACATGGACAGTTTGCACAGCACCCTTTGATGACCACTGTTCTAACTCATACCTGATTTATACTACCAGCTAGGGAAACTAGTTCACCTCTCTGTACCTCACCTTTTAGTAAAAATAAAGACAGACAGTTGCGTTATAGTTTGGGGTCCTAATTACATATTACTGGTCTCCTTCAACACCCAGGAGTAGAACAGGGAGATAAGTGAAAATCAGTGTCATCCTATTTAGGGATGTCTGTTACTCTCAAAGTATAATGATCCATGGTAAAGATGGAATGGAGGATGTAGCTGATAAATGAGGTCAACGTAGCTGTCACGTGCCTCGTCCCTCTCCCCAATCTAGACCTCAGCAACTGGCTGTGGGGTTGAGCGGGGACTGCAAAATCACCTCAAAGTACTTATTCTGTGTCTGCTGCTTAGAGAATCTGTCTGCCTCACAGTGACTGGCAGTGATGCTCACCAACCACTGCCCAAAGGAGAAGTCACCAGAGAACTCAACAGTGTACAGTGGCTGCTAGAATTTGTCCTGGATCCGTTACTGCAAGGGCAGAGGGTACTGAACAAGTGTTCCAGTTCTCTCAGTTATTAAGGGCACAAGCAGCTCAGGAGAGCCAAAAGGACCCTCTCTCCTACTGCCAAAGGGCAGCAGGGCATGGGATATGTGGTTGGTGACCTACTGGCTACAAGGCTCCCACCAGTCACATTACCCATTCTTCCTCCCTTGGGGAGGAGCAAATATAAAGTAGAGAGAATTATGTCAGAAATGTTCCATTCAAAATTCCCCAAACTGGGAGAGAATGTGAAAATCCCCTTCTATGGAAATGGAAAGACAGAGGATAAGTGTTTCTTCCTAAAAAATCTATCTGGCAGGACTAGAAAAATGAATGAATGAAGTATACATGGAAAGCTCCTAAACATCAGACACATAGTAGGCGTTCCATAAAATTGGCTTAAAAATTAATAATAGTCCTTGAACTAATTGTCTGAACTATGATGGGAAGAAGCCAGTAATTACTAGTAATGGCTAATTTTTCAACAAGCACTTTAGTCACATTTTATGTATTATTGCTATTATTAAGTACCTAACAAGGTTTGTTGGCATAGAACAATGCATTACCTTGAATTGCAAATACGCAGTAATTGAATAGAAAAATGTATAGGCAGTGTAGAACCCCTTAAATTGAATTGGTTTCCTAAATATAGTACTTATAGTACCCTTGACGTAAGCTTTTTTAAAGCATTAGGGGAATCAAACAAACAAGGTCTATATTTTTGCATAGGGTGTTTTATGTTCAATGCTACAATATTTATGTTTGACACTATTCACTCCATGGGAAAATATAGGCTGTATGTCTTTTATTTGCTTGATAGTTCAGACTCACTGATACCTAAGGGCTTACTACACCCACAGATTTTGTCACAATACTTATATTCTGAAAAGGAATTTTTATCATTCAAAAGCAAGCTAAGTCTAATTTTGTTATTGTTACATACTGTAAGATGTTATTGTTTAGGATGTGAAGTACCTAGATCCATCATCAGTGAATGTGACATTACATAATCTATTCGACACAGTAAAATGACTTGCCTGGATCTAGTTCATTTCTAAACGATGGACAATTTAAAGAGTCTTACTCATTTTTTTTCCTGCTTTCTTAGCCAGTTATTAAATTTACCATCAAAGCAATTAAGAGGAAAGACGCCCATTCTCCTATATCTATTTAGAATAAATGGAATCTGACTTCTTCATGTCAATTGACGCTGCCAATAGACTATTTAAGCTTTCCTTTCCTTGAGAAAATCTGATAGTGCAGGTCTTGAAATAACAATAGTGAAGGTCAACTCAGCAATAATCCCACTATCAAGGGCTACGTAGCACACTAGTTTTTCTCTCAAAAATATCAGGAGATACAGGTAAATGTGTGCCATAGTGGTTTGCTGCACAGATCTTCCCATCACTTAGGTATTAAGTCTGGCATCTATTAACTGTTATTTCTAATCCTCTCGCTCCTCCTACCCACTGTCCTCCAACAGGCCCCAGTATGTGTTGCTCCTTACCATATGTCCATTTGTTCTCATCATTTAGCTCCCATGTATAAGTGGGAACATGCAGTATTTGGTTTTCTGTTTCTGCATTAGTTTGCTGAGGATAATGGCCTCCAGCTCCATCCATGTCCCTACAAAGGACATGATCTTGTTCCCTGTTGTGGCTGCTTAGTATTCCATGGTGTATATGTGCCACATTTTCTTTATCCAGTCTATCACTGATGGACATTTATGTTGATTCCATGTGTTTGTTTCTGTGAACAGGGCTGCAATGCACAATGTAACAAACCTGCACAAATGTACATGTACCCCCAACTTAAAACAAAAGTTGGAAATTTTTAAAATATATAAAAAATAAAAAATAAAAATCTGTAATAAGTTGGGAGTGATGTATGCTTAATTATAAATAACATTTAACTTAATATGCTTTCAAAAATAAAACAGTTTCTTGTGGAAAAATAAAATAAATAGGAGGATATAGGCACTTTATCTCGCTTTTGTTTGGAAGGATCCAGTGATGTTTATTAGTTGGAAGTTGAGGATAGTAAAAAGGGACTATTATACAGATAAGATGCAGCAGTCAGGGTTCTATAGACCAAAAGTCAGAGTCTGAGCCAGGAAGCAGGATGGTGACTATATAAGGTTCAAAGCTTTCCAAAAGGAAAAATTTACATTATAGAACTGTACTGTTTCTCCTTCAGATATGCTAACACATTTGTTCTGCCTATGTTAACACATTTGTTCTGCCTATGTACTATACCAGACTAAAAATATTGATAAATATAGATGCAATCAACAACAATAATAATTGTACCTATCATTTGTTGAGTACCTTTTATGCATCAGGAGCTTTACAGAACCATCTAAGTGCTTTTTTTTTGAAACGGAGTCTCACTCTGTTGTCAGGCTGGAGTGCTGTGGCATGTTCTCGACTCATTGCAACCTCTGCCTCCTGGGTTCAAATGATTCTCGTGTCTCAGTCTTCTGAGTAGCTGGAATTACAGGCACGTGCCATCACACCCAGCTAATTTTTTTAATTTTTGTAGATATGGGGTTTCACCATGTTGACCAGGATGATCTCAATCTCCTGACCTCATGAACTGCCCACCTCAGCCTCCCAAAGTGCTGGGGTTACAGGTGTGAACCACCATGCCCAGCCCTAAGTGCTTTTTTATACAAAGAAACTGAAGCTCAGAGCGGTTCAGTGCATTCAGCACAATCATGTAGCTTATAGATCATGGAGCAGGGATCTATAAGCCAGTTCAAAATTCACATTTTTTCCACTATACCATACTCATGTAAGAAAAGAGCTGGCCAGGTGCGGTGGCTTTACTAAAGACATCTACTAGAGACGGGGGTCCCTACTAAAAATACAAAAATTGGCCGGGTGTGGTGATGCATGCCTGTAATCCCAGCTACTCAGGAGGCTGAGGCAGGAGAATTGCTAAAACCTGGGAGGTGAAATTTGTAGTGAGCTGAGATTGTGCCACTGCACTCCAGCCTGGGTAGCAGAGGAAGACTGCCTCAAAAAACAAACAAACAAAAAAAAGGAATAGAGCTAAACTCATCATTTGTGTGCAATTTATATAATAAATCTAACCTATTTAAATTCTGGTCCATTGCCATTCACAAACAATATTTCTGTAGGGAGGAACTACACTAAGTTCAGTTCAATCATGCTTACTCAAAGGCATGGATTTATGATTATAAATACTTCTGTGATTCAAAAAGGCAACCATTCTTCCATTTTTCCAATTCATCAAGTTGACTGCTTCAAAATAAAACACTGCTAAATAAAACGTTGCATATGGATGTAAGCTTTTAACAAATAAATTGAATTAACACTCATTGTGTCAGTTTTTCTATAAGAATTCACTTTCTTGATCCTAAAATCATTATATATTTTCCTAAACTCTATGGAAAGTTTATAGATGAGAAATCAAAAGCTCACAGAAAACAAGTTAATCACCAAAGGACACAGGGAATGTTAACAGTTAAGCTCTCTTGGACAATGAGTGGTGGCATCACAGATGCAGCAGTAATGAGACAGATCTGGGGTTCAGTTCTGGTGAGGCCCCTAACCAAAACAGTGCCAGGCTCTGTCCTACACATAGGAATACCAAAAAAGACTAAGTTTCTTGAACTTAATTTACTTATATTTAGCAATTTTTTTGATAATGCGGTTCCATGGTGTGGCTTTTGAAAGTCTTTTTTAAATTTTTTATTTTATTTTTAGATTCAGGTGGTATATGTATATGTTTGTTATATGAGTATATTGCTTAATGGTGGGGATTGGCCTTTAGCATATCAATTACCCAAAACAGGAAATATTGTACCCAGTAGACAATTTTTCAACCCTTGCCCTATTTCCATTTTTTCCCCTTTTGGAGTCCACAGTGTCTATTATTCCATGATCATGTCCATGTGTACACATTGCTTAACTCCCATTTATAAATGAGAACTGTGGTATTTTATTTTCTGTTCCTGAGTGAGTTCACTTAGGATAATGGCCACTAGCTCTATCCATGTTGCTACAAAGGACAGGATTTCATTCTTTTTCATGGCTGTGTAGTATTCCATGATGTATATATACCACGTTTTCATTATCCAGTTAACCCTGATGGACACTTACATTGGTTCCATGATTTTTCTATTGTGAATAGTGCTATGATTAATGTATGAGTATAGGTGTCTTTTTTATATAATGATTTCTTTTCCTTTGGGTAGATACTCCATAGTGGGATTGCTGGGTCAAATGGTGGTTCTATTTTCAGTTCTTTGAGAAATCTCTATACTGTTTTCCATAGAGGTTTGTGTTAGGCCATTCTTGTGCTGCTATAAAGAAATACCAGAGACCAAAAAACTTGTGAGGAAAAGGAATTTTAATTGGCTCATAGTTCTGCAGTCTTTATAGAAAGCAGGGTGCTGGCATCTGTTCGGCCTCTGGGGAGGCCTCAGTAAACTTAAAATCATGGAGGAGGGTGAAGGGGGAGCAGAAACATCACAGGGCCAGAGCAGGAGCAAGAGACAGAGAGTGGAGTGGGTGGCGCCACACACTTTTAAATGACCAGATTTCATGTGAACTCAGAGCTCACTTATCACCCAGAGGATGGCTCAAGCCACTCATGAGGGATCTGCCCCCATGATCCAAATACCTCCCACCAGGCCCCACCTCCAAGACTGGGGATTACAATTCAATATTTGATTTGGGTGGGGACAAATATCCAATCTAAATCAAAAATGAACTAATTTACTTTCCTACCAACAGTGTATAAGCATTCCCTTTTCTTTGCACCTACATCACCATATTGTCTTTTGACTTTTCATAGTAGCCATTTTGACTAGTGTAAGATGATATGTCACTGTGGTTTTAATTTGGATTTCTTTGATAATTAGTAATGCTGAACATCTTTTCATGTGTTTGTTGGATGCTTGTATTTCTTGAGAAATGTCTGTTCATACTCTTTGCCCAGTTTTTAATGAAGTCTTTTGTTTTTTTTATCGAGTTGTTTGAGTTCCTAGTAGATTCTGAGTATTAGTCCTTTGTCAGAGGCATAATTTGCAAATATTTTCTCTCATTCTGTAGGTTGTCTGTTTACTCTGTGGATTATTTCTTTTGCTGTGCAGGAATTTTTAGTTTAATTAAGTCCCATTAATCTATTTTTGTTTTTGTTGCATTTGCTTTTAGGACAGTCCTCACAAATTCTTTGCCTAGGCCAATGTCCAGAAGAGTGTTTCCTAGGTTTTCTCGAAAGTTATTCTTAAGGGGTCACCCTAGAGTCCATTTCTTCAGTCTTTCAGATGATTTTGTAACTATCTAATATCCTGTAATACATTCCTTCCTACTTAAAGGGGTAGACTGGGTCTTTGTCATTGAATTCCTATTGATACCCATGTGAATACAATGGATCCTGCATCATAGATTTACTGGTTAATTGAATATACATTTTGAATCTGCTCACATTATTTATATTTTTGTGTTGCTTAATAGTTTATACTTTAGGCATCACAATGAGGACTTACCTTTTCTTTAAACTCAGAAAATCTGGCAAGAAATAGGGCTAAAGAAAAAACAATGCAACAGATGCAGCAACCCAGGAAGGATAAGATGCCAGTTAAAGGGTTGCCTACAGCATTCTTTCTTCTTATTTTGCCTTATCTCTTATCCTGTGTGTAACAAAAAGAGAAAGACCAAGGAAAAGAATGGGATAGTCTTGGCCAATATTATAAACAATTATAGACTAGGGGAAAAAAAATCAGAGAGCAGATCACACAGAAATATTACAGCACTGGTCTAAAGAGATCATGTGTTAAGAAGTTCTAATTCTTCCGTCACCTTTGGTTAGTAATATAGTCTAACCTCAATAAGGAGATTCTTCTCTTCTCCAACTACTGCTTTTTTGCCCTCCATTTGTTTCCAAAGAAAGCTTAAGCTTTATTTAGATATAATTAATATGCAAAAATTACACATATTTAATGTATACATCTTGGTGAGTTTGGACACATGTATACACCTATGATACCATCACAACCAGGGTACTAACGCTTGTTATTTCCAAACATTGCCTTGTGTTCATTTGTGAAGGAATTTTTTTGGTGAGACTATTTAGCATGAGATCTATCCTCAACATATTTTAAAGTGCACAATGTCATATTGTTAATTATATGTACTATGTTGTAGAGATGATTTCTAGAACTGACTTATTTTGCACAACAGAAAATTCATACAAATAAGTGAAAAGACATCCTGTGTTCATTAGTTGAAAGAAATAAAAATGTTAAAATGTCCATACTACCCAGAGCTACTTACAGTTTCAATGCAACCCTTATCAATATTTCAATGGCATATTTTATAGAAATAGAAAAAATTCTGAAGTTTGTATGGAACCACAAAAGACCCCAAATAGGTAACATGATCTTGAAAAAAAAAATAAAAAAAGAACAAAGCCAGAGGAATTACATTTCCTAATTTCAAAATATATTACAAAGTTACAGTAATTAAAATGGAATACCACTGTCATATAATCAGACATATAGGCTAATGGAACAGAATAGAGAGCCCAGAAATAAATCCATATATATATATATGGTCAATTGATCTTGGACAAGGGTACCAAGAATCTATGATAAGGAAAGAATAGCTTCTTACACAAATGGTGTTTAAAAAACAGAATATCCACATGCAGGAAAAGAAAATTGAACCCCTACCTTATACATACACAAAAATCAACTCAAAATGGATTAAAAGCCTAAATATAAAACCTGAAACTATAAAACTCCTAAAATGAAATGTAAGGGGAAAACTTCCTGACATTGGTCCTGGAGATGATTTTATTTTTAATATCACACCAAACGTTCAAGCAACAAAAGGAAAAATAGATAAGAGACACTACATCTCACTAAAAATCTTCTGCACAGCCAAAGAAACAATCAACAGAGTGAAAGGGCATCCTACAGAATAGGAGAAAATATTTGCCAAGCATCCATCTGATAAGGGGCTAGTATCTAAAATATATAAAAATCTTCTACAACTCAATAGCAAAAAAAAAAAAAACAAAAAAAAACACAAAAACAACCAACCAACCTGATTAAAAGTGGGCAAAAGACTTGAATAGTCATTTCTCTAAAGAAAACATATGAATGGCTACCATGTATAGGAAAAGGTATTCAGTGTTACTAGTCATCAGATAAATGCAGATCAAAAACCACAAAAAGAAACCTCACACCTATTAGGATGGCTATTATTAAAAAAAAGAAAAAGAAAAAACCTGAGAAACAAAAAATAGTGAGTGTTAAAGAGGATGCAGAAATTGGAACCCTTATACACATTTCGAGGGAAGGTAAAATGGCGAAGCCATTAGGGAAAATAGTATGGTGGTTCCTCAACAAACTAAAATAGAACTACTATATGATATAGTAATCTCACCTTGGGCATATATCTCAAGGAATTGAAATCAGAATCTGAAAGAGATACTTGCATCCTCATTTTGTTGTAGCATTATTCATAAAAAAAAAACCCAAATGTTCACTGAAAGATGAATGAATAAAGTGATAATGGAATATTATTCAGCTTTTAAAGAGAAGGTAATCCAGCCATTTGCGACAACATGAATGAAACTAAAGGACATTATGCTAAGTGAAAAAAGCTAGACACAGAAACGCAAATACTACATGATTCCATTTATACGAGATATCTCAAATAGTCAAATTCATAAAAGCAGAGAATAGAATGGTGTTCACTAGGGGCAAGAGGGAGGGAAAAGTAGGAAATTGTTCTTCAAGGGGTGTAAAGTTACTGTTATGCCAGAGGAAGTCTTAAGTGTATCTGAGTGAGTGGTTGGAGTCTTCACAATAAAATCAACCCCCATATTTAGCCCTGTCCCTAATAACCCAAACTATTTAACTTACCTTGTCTTACCCCAAGATGTCAAGAAACCAAATTATTAAACTGAATCATGGCCAAACTCAATGAAATAGCAATTCTTTTTATAATATCCCTGAAGAATGACTGTGTAAACTCTGCCTGTTAGTTATGTTAGTTATGTTAATGCTTTTATTGCCTAGTTAATTAAGGGAAGGAATTCAGGCCAGATGTGAAGCATAGTCAGGTACTCTTATTTAAAAGCAATTAGTCACTTGATTTCAACATTTCTACTCTTTGAAAACAGTATGTTTATTTATATTGTGATTCCCTCCACTTCATTCAGGTGTAAACAGAATGATATGTTAGCCTTCTCTGGTTCATCTGCCAACACAGTATTAACTTCTAACAGCTGAGGGCGGCTGGACCTTCACCTCTACTTCATTTCCTCAAAATAACAGTTGTCAGATGCACAAATACAGCACAGACATGTCTATATAAATAAAACCCCAGAAATAAACATATGCAGAGAATCATACGCTCAAACTAAAATATCTTAACATAACTTGATCAATTGATATTTTAGTCTTTTCAAGTTCCTGTGATAATCAAATATTTATTTTCATGATGGTTGATGTGGTCAGCCACGCAGCACTATATGCATAACTACAACATAGCTGGGATCTCATGAGTGTTTGGGCATTCCAGAAAGTAACACAATCATTTTTCTAGATTGGGAACAGAGAGGCTATAAGCTCCACGATGGTATACAGGGGCCAGGCAGATGATTTAAAGGAGGGAAGTGGTGAAAGACTGGGATCTCCTGGAGAGGCTGTGTTGCCTCAAAATAAAGTTCTCACCACTCAGCCCTAACAAAGGATTTTTATCAAGAGATGTAGGCTTAGTTTTCCAGATTTTTCTATTTTTAAAAAGAAGTCAGACAACTTTTTTAAAAAAATAAAGAAAATCTCTTTATTTTAAAATGTTGGGAACAAATTCAACTTAAGAACAACCAAAACAAGCTATTGACCAAATAAAACATATCTGCAGGCTTATGTACCTCCTGTTTGGTAACTTGTTTCAACAAATGGACCATTTTTAGCTTCTTTCCTAAAAGTCAACATTTACATTTATTTATTTATTTTCTTAGACATGAGTAAAATATTTCTCTAATTTTTAAAAAAGTGCTTCAACTAAACCAGATGGGAAATGTCTTGGAAATGAGTCATCTTAGAGCAATGACCACTACTTGAGATGGAAGAAGTTTTGCTAGTTATGGAGGAGGGGAATCCAAAAGGAAAAAAACCACTTTTTTGTAGAAATTATTATTAAAGACAGTCTTAGGGTCACTATCCCATAGAAGTTTATACAATGATAAAAATGTTGTATATCTGTTTTGTCCAATGTGATAACCAGTAGCCACATGCAGCTATTGAGCACTTGAAATGTGGCTAGTACAACTAAGAGCATAATTTTAATTTAAATTAATTTAATTTTAAATTTAAATCACCACATAGAGTTAGTAGCTGCTGTATTAGACAGCACAGCCCTAGGTATATACACTAGAATAGAACATCTCATTCAAAAGAAATTACTCCTATGTGCACCCTTACAGATGTCAAATTGATTTCCAGATTGGTTTTACTGATCTATATGGCTAAAGTGATTGTTTTTTTTTTAAAAAAAATAATTTATCTTCTTCATCACTGGAATTGTCAAGATTTAAAATTTTTGATAGTCATTTGGGCAATAATGGCAGCTCTTGGTTAATCTTTATTTTCCTGATTATGAAGTTTATCATCTTATATTAACTATTTGGCTTTGTACTTTGAATTGACTGTTCATATATTTTGATCATGTTTCTATTGGGTTATTTGCTCTTCTTTTTTCTCCCCCTTCTTTCCCTCTCTTCCTCTCTTTCTTCCTTTTTTCCTTCCTTCCTTCCTACCTAACCTATAGAAGCAATTTATAAATTTTTACTTTTTAATCTTTTACCTACTACATGAATCAAAAATGTCTTCTCCCAGTCCGTGCATCTTATTTTCACTGTGTTTATGGTGTCTTTTTTGATCAGAGGCTTTACAATTTGAATGTAGTATGGTGGATCTGTCATTCACTTTATGGCTTGTGCAGTTTATCCCTTATTGAAAAAACTCTTGCTGAACTAAAGTCTATTTTATCTGAAAATAATATAGCTAGACCAACATTCCTTTGGTTCAGGGTTGCTGGATTTAGTAAATGAAGTTATAGTATTCTGGTTAAATTTAACATTTAGATAAACAAACCGTTTTTCCTTTTTTTGTATAAGTTTGTCCCATGCAATATTTGGGACATAATTATAATATGAATATTCATTATTTATCTAAAATTCAAATTTAACTGGTCATTCTGTATTTCATCTGTCAATTGTATTTTGTTTAGAAAATATCTCTCCATGTATTTTTCTCTCATTTTTCTTCCAAATTTCCAGGAACCGTATGCATTATGTGTCTCCCTCATAATTGGCATTTAAAAGAAATTTAGTTCCTTACCCAACATAAGATCTTTCAAAACGCAAATTAAGGCCACTTATATTTATTGTGGCTATTTATTTTTAAATATTTACTGTGCTTTTTGTTGTGCTTATTTTTCTCTTCTTCTGTCCTTTTTTATATTGATTAGGTTTTATTTATTTCTGGCTTTACACTCTACTAACTTGGATAATATAACTCTATGATTTTAGTTGTTGACCTTAATACTTTAAGCAAACTTTTTGTAACTGAACTTATAGTTAGTTGAGAGAGTTCCATGCTCTTTTATCATATTTGTATGAAATGGTTCTCATTATTTGAATTATTTTTGTGCGTGTATTTTTCTTTTTGTAAAGTTTTTGAGACAAGGCAATAAAATAATCACATCTGTGCTTTACAAAGAAAATTCTGAATCTGTATGAAGAATAAATGATGGAGTTGTGCTGGAGAAGTGCACTACTTGAAGTCAACAAGACAGCAGCTGGTGAAAGATGATGAGACACTGATTAGAGGAAGAAGCAGTGAGAATGGAAGGGAGTGAAAAATACACCAGAGGCACTGGAGAGTGTATCACCCAACTTACTGAGTCATCAGATGTAATATTCTGAATTTCCTGGGTTGGGTAATAATTAAAATGGAAATTATAGGAAAATAGCACCTTACTTACTTATTTGTCTATTTCTTTTTAACAAAAAATCCAAGATTTATCAAGGCAGAATATTGTTTAAAGATACTGCAAATGGTGAGGGGTAGATGGCAAAGTGAATAGTTTTAGCTATAGCTGCTGTCACACGGGAAAGTTACTATTGTCTGGGTTACAATGGTGGGTGGGGATGGGTGGGTAAAGTGTTAGGATTTGGTGTGGGGTGAGAAAACTTCCAGAGCACAAGGTTGGAAGTAACTCTTCTCACACTGGAAAAACCCTCATGGACAAGGTTAAACATATTGCCAAGATAGGAGACTACTGCCTGGAAAATCACTGGGTCCCCATCAAGAGCAATTGTGATGCTGCTATGGGAGTTTGGCTCAGATTTAGATAGCTGAGAAGCCTGAGCTTCAAGGTTGAACTTGAAGACCTAACCTTCAGCCCTTCTTCTGCTTTCATATTTCTCCTTCACACCTGTAGTTTACTATACTTTAAGTATTGCTATGTAATCTTTATATTTAGAATTTGTTGTATCTATATTCTCTTGAGGATCTAGTATTTAGAGCCTGTGACTATTCCCCCACTGTAGATCAATCTGGATATTTTGGAGAAGAGAAATTATTGCAGGAAGAAAATATTTTAATTAATGACCTTGAGGATCTCAAAGGAAAGATGTGTCTGATATTAAGAGCACTTGTTATCGTACAGTAATGTCTTTGGCTAAAATACCAAATGAAGGAAGAGAAGCAAACACTTCCTGTTGTGCAGCTCAAGATACTATATGCTTTTGATGACACCTACATCACTTTTTTTTTTTTTTTTTTTTTTGTGTGTGTGTGTGTGTGAGAGGTGCTTTTCGGCAAAAACTGGAAAGCCTGCTAGACAAATTCTAAAAGAGCTGTAACACTTACATCACATTCTTTTGGTACTATCATTCAATTCTCCACATTAAAAAAAACTTTCAAAGAGTGTTAGCTTTCAATATTTGGTTATCTTTGGATTTCTGGTAACAGTGAAGAAATGGAGTTACCCCCCTTTCTCCTTATACAGCCCAGAGTTTACTCTACTTCCATATGGATTTGTGAGGACAGTAAATACAGGTAGGGACATGACGGTGATCCATTATCTATGGTCCTCTTGTCCATTCATTTTGTTTCTTCCTGGAGAAAAGGACAGGGCTATCTGCTTTCAGCACAACCTTGGCAATTCCCCTAGGAAAGACTCAATTTAGCAAAGGGGATTTCCTCACTGCCTATTGAAGGTAACACCTCTGCCCAGCTGCTGCTCCCCAAAGAGCAATAACAGCATTTCATCTGACCTATGCATCATTGATGGAAAGTGTGACATCTCACCTGACAGTTCATTGTATCAATAAGACTGAGCTTTCCTTTGGGGCGTCCAAGACAGTGGTTGCAGCACAGATCTTCCACCTTTCCACAAAGAAGAAACATCGTATTCAACATTCCAGATTCCCCTGTTTCAGCATCTTACGGTCCTCAGAGACCTAGGATTTTGAACGTTAAGTTTGTCCTGAACACTGAAAGTAAAAACCTAACACAATGTATATAGGCTGACACTTTCCTAAAAGCAAAACAAACAAATTAAACACTGTATGTTTTCAACAAGTCAGTGAAAATTAAAATTTTAAGAATAGAAAAATAAATCTATGTGTAGGAAATAAACCATAACCTATGTTTAATAGAGAAAGCTTTTGCTCAAGGGCTTTCTTTGATCACAAAGACATTCTCATCTCATGGACAAGGAAGCCTGGAAAAGTGGGGGAAGAAAATAGATGAGGAGGAAAATAGAATTAATATTCCAACTTTCTCAACCCTCAGATAGGTTCACCCTGAGTAGTGCTCTATGCAGCCTTCCAGAGGTTCCTCAGCAGTGTAAAATGTACACACATACACATATACACACACATACACACCTCTAACAGGATTACTGTAAAGATCAAATGCAATAAAATAGATGCAAAATGTACAGTGCAAAGTAGGTGCCTAATATACATCATTATTATTCTTCATTTCAGAATTTTTCAGTGATACAGATGATCTATCAGTTACTCTTCCAGCCACTAGTAATCTCTACTCAGACCCAATTTTTCACACACAATAAATTTTCAGAAAAATATAGATCAGTGTTTCTCAAAATATGGTTGACAAACCACTAGCATCAGAATCACTTGTGGAGCTTATTGAAGGGGAAATGTCTAGGTTCCACTAAATTAGAGTCTTTGAGGACGAGCTCAGAAATATGCATTTCATGAGAAGCAATTATTTGTGTAAAGCTAGGGGAAAATTGCCAGGGAGGTCTGAGACAGGACTGTGGGCTCTCACCACTGGTAGGAGTCAAACACACTGGCGAAAAGCCTGAGGATCTGGATTGAGACTTTGCCAACTGAAAAATCTTTGCTGTTAGAGTCTGGGCTTTGAAGCTAAAAACACTTGAGTCAAAATACTGGCTTTGCCTCTTACTTGCTGTCAAATCTTGAGCAGGTTACTTACTCATTGTGAGCCTCAGTTTCCTTCTATATAAGATATGAATAATAATGGTAAGCATGAGTAATAATGGTAAGCATCTCAGAGGATTTGGAAATGATTAAAAGAAATAATAATACAGGTAGTTTATGAAGCCTGGCACCTGGCACAGGCTGAATGACTGGCAAACATCATCTTTATCACAACTATCAATTGCTTTCAAGAAAGTACTGGAAGTCCATGAGTAATAAAGTATTAATTGAAAACTCCCCAAAGTTAAACTGTGGAATGGTGGGTTCCTCAGTGGGACAAGACAGCTAGAAAATAAATATTTGATTTAAAGTTTGGATACCATAAAATTTACTATCTAACTACACCATTTATACCCAGAATAAATGCTAAAACCAATGGAATGCTTAGAATAGCTGAAATCTGGAATTTGCCCAGTCAAAACAGAATATGGTGTCACTTGATTCATAATCTGACCTCCACACTGCAGAGAACCTGCCTTCAAATGGAAAATACCAACATTGCACAGTCTGTCACTTTCTGCTGACATCTAAAAAAAGCTCATCTGTATATGCCCCCAACTGTAGAAAAAAAATCAGAGCTATAATTATGCTTTCTATATTCATATTAAATAAATTACTTCATTGTTTAGAAGGTTTATTTTCCAGGAAAAATTCCTTTTCAGGTTTGTCTCCTATGTAATTATTAAAATTGCAAAAATACTGTGTTAACAGATTATAACTTAGTTTCTATTGTTGGAAGTGCAGGTATGATGCAGAGGAGAACCATAAGTAAAGATTTACAATAGTTAGATTATGTGGCTTCTATTCTGGTGTCATCACAGCTGGCTGTGTGATCACAGAAAAGTTACTAACCTTTGCTGTGTTATACAACTCCATCATATGTAAAGCGAGAAAAATGCCACCTGCCCTAAGTCCCTCAGAAACTGGTAATAAGATCAAATAAGATGTCAGGGTAAGTGCTTTGAAAAAGTATGACAAAAGAACACTTATTTTTAGTAAAGAATGGAGCCTCACTTCTTAAACAGTGAGCACCCATATCTCCTTTTAAGCCACCAAGTAGAATTGAAAGTGGCAATGTGTAATTATAATCAAGCTCAAAAGATCTGGTCTCCTGGGCCTCATCTTCCTCACCCTCCCATTGTTGTGGCAGATGATTAATCATCAGGCTTCTTGACTTCTCTCTTTGCTGGCTGGCCACCCTAGGGTCATAGCCACTTTTCAAATCTGTCTTTGGGTTTTGTAGCTATCCAGGGCAAAAAGCCTTCCCTGGTGTTAGGGCATGCCAAAGCTGAACCTGGAACCCCCATTAGCCTAATTGACAGCACGACTTTCCCCTGGGGAGAAGAGTGATAATCTAGCTATTTATCTTGTCTGTAGGTTTATCACCACTGTGCTCAGGCAGAGATGCTTAAATATAAAAATGAGGTAAGGCACATTCTTCCCAGACTATGCGCGATTAAAGCCAGGTTGGGGGTCAGAAGAATGAAAGGGGAGCATCTGGGATTGTGGTCCTCTCTGTTGCTGCTTAATATCTCAAGTGGCCTTGGAGTAACGGACGCTCATGAGGGCACTAAAGGACATCTCATTGTAATTGGGAGCAGGCTGGAGCTGCGTGGCCACTGCTACCCATGGAGCAGCTGCCTGCAAGCGGCTAGACTGCTGCTTTTCTGCAAGGGAGGAGAGGCCCATTAGAAACATGAAGAGGCAGTTTAATTCTGCAACAAGATGTGTACAAATGTATGCCTCCTATTGAAACCCATGCAACAGCTTCCAAAGTTAATTAAAAGCTAATTTTCTAATGAGGTGGCAACACTGGCAACAACATGCTATCGTATGAGAGCTATAGCCAGCAGCCGGTAAGGGAACAAGCAAGCTCCCTCTTACAGGATGGAAGATCCTACCTGCATCCATTAATTAGCCTCCAGCTGTATTGCTTTAATGCTAGACACTAGTATAGACTGTCATAAAAATCATGAATTGCTTTAGCATTGCCAAGGTATTGTTGATACTTCATTTTACAGCAGGGCTATTTCTAGGCATCACATCACAGGCAATGAGATCCGTTCCTGGAAATATTAAATCTAGGGGCAATGCCATGGACATTTTAATCCTTTTGGCAATTGGTAATGGTAAGCCAGATTTGCAATTAGGTTTAATAAATAGAGAGAAAGTGCCTTAAATTAACTGCACTTATGTTGGTTTTGCCTCTTGTTTCGATTTCAAACACATAGCCAAGCAAAATGACTCTTGGTCATTATCTGAATGATATGGGTCTCCTGGCCACAGTCAGAATGTGCCAGACACCTGTGGCCATTCCTAGGCATTCTTCACAGGGAGTGTGTAATGATGTCATGCAACTAGATGCTGAGCATCACCAAGAAGCAGCAATACACATTACTACAGAAACTCCAGGATTCTGGAAACGTAGGAGATAACTTGTTTGTTCCATTCTATCAGTAAATAGTTTGAAGAGCTATTTAGAGTCTCTTAAGGTAATCTAAAAAATTGAATAAAATTTTAACATATAGTCATTTAATGGTAAGCAAAAGATAGAAAAATATTCTTCTCTTATTCTTTCTCATAGTATCTCTTTTAGATTCTGTCTCATCCCTTCATTCATTCATATTCTCTCAGTATCATGTTTTTTCACTGTTTCTTTCTATGCTTGCTGTCTTATACTCATATTCTAGTGCTCTCTAGAGTTCTCTGAAGCTCAGAATATGGTGGTAAGGCTAGGTGGTTATTAATTCATTGAAACTTCAAGAAATCCCACCCCACCATCTCATTGAACAACATTGAATCACATGCCCACATTCAAGCCAGTTACCAGAAAGGGGAATGAGACCATATAGTTTGCTAAGAGTAACAAAGACTGGGGCTAGAACTGGCCTGACCTCCCCTGCAGCAATGGCTACAGGAAGGAGTATGGACACCTGAGTAAACCCTGGGCTCTGTTTAGCAGGATAAAGGAGAAGATGCTGCTGGAGGATTATAAGTGTCTGCTACAGAATTATAAGTAGTTTTTAGGGTATGGCAAACAGAGTGGGGAGCAGAATCTGAAGACTACTTTCAGGATTGTTCTTAGAAAATAAGATGACTAAAGTTGGACCCTCTAGAGTGGAAGGAAGTAGAGCTCCATGTTTTATGATACTAAGATCTACACGTGTTAGCAGGTGTGAGAAGAACTGAGGTCCTAGAAGGAGGAAGCACCACAGATTATTCATTCTTCAACAAATGCTCTACCTGACACTACAGGTAGAGCATTGAATGGGACAAAGTACTTACTCTCAGAAAACTCTAGTGGGGGAAAGAGATGAAAAGCCAATTAAACATAAAATAAAGTCATTTTAGATTATGAAGAAACCCAGACTAATAGAGTTCTTGGCTTAGGACAGAAGCAGTTAACATTAGCTGGATTTGTAAGGGAAGGCACCAAATGATGACAAAATTGAAGTAGTAATGGTAATTTTCAATGAGCAAAATATCTGCTGCAAGTGACAATCAGCTAAAGGCATGTTCCAGAAAATTCTTTACTTGACTTGTGCTGATTTCATTTCTGACATGATATTTTAATAATTGTGATTAAGAATCATTACTAAGGACATATCATCTGCTACAGTTTTGTGTATGTTATTGATTCACTCAATAAATATTCATTAAGTACCTACTGTGTGCCAGGCGTTATCCTAGCCAAATGGTGAGGAACAGCACGAACAAAACCAAAACATTGCTTGTCCAGGGAAGCTGATATTCCCATCTAATTCCTACCCATTATAAAACAAACAATGAGATAGATCCTAAGCACATTTGGCAGAGGAGAATACTAGCTTAGAGATATTAAGTACCTTGAATTACATTACAGTTCAAAATACTGAATTTTAAAAATTATGCCCACTGCCTTAAATAAACCAGTAATACAAAACAGCTATGATAGAAAATGCAGGCAGTAACTAAATTTGATGAAGGCAGTCTTCAAAATATTCAGAGTAATGACAGGTATGAATCCATGATGTGAGCTTCTAAAATAAGAATTATTAAACTACTTATATTAACACTTAAATTACCTTAATACAATCTTGATAATCTTAATGAAGATAAAAATCAGAAAATCTCCGATAATGAGAATTGTAATCAGGATTTGATCCACAGCATCCATGAATGCAAGTTATTGGCTCAAAAACTCTCTGAACTTATGTGAAACATGAATGTATAGGTACATTATTCTAGGAAGAAATGCCCAGAGCATTCATGAGATTTTCAAAGGGATTTGTTAATTCAAAATGTATCCAGAATCATCAATTTAGAAGTTGCATATATCCCCCAAAGGGAGCTTTCAAGTAGATTTCAATGCAAAAAGGAATATTAAAGAAGAGCACACCCAGAAAGTAGCAGTGATTTCTAAAGAATATCATCAGGGAGTCTAAGCCCCCAAATGTGTTGAGGTGGGTGAAAATTCCTAAAGACAAATGTTAAAGAGTTTTAGCTATTTATGTTCCAAATAAGAGAAAGGTCAGGGAGGGAAGATTTAGGTTTGCCTGTTGCTGAGGTCCAATTGTACGTCACTGACAGACAACAAGTAGAGAACTGGTATGATATGGCCCCAAGTGTGTTCTGCTTTCATTGTCAAGAAGAATCATCTTCATATAGGAAAGGCAGCACAAATGCTGGCAAAAGGAAGTTGAAGTCCTACATTTATAAGAAGACTGTAAGAATTTGTCTGCCTCAATTGTCCCTTAGCTTTCAAAGGTTACTTATTTAGAACTTTAGGAAATGTAATCAGTTTATCAGTCTACCCTTGGTATTCTTAAGTAATCATTAAGAATTCAGTCTAAAAATGGGTATTAAAAACCTTTCGGAAGACTAGAGGTAGGTAAACTTAGTCTTGATATACAAAAGCAGGTCAGAGAACTTGACTCCAGGCAAGAGTCTAGAATAGATTATTTAAAATGTATTTTGTGAGTACTTAAAGCCAACTTTGTATAATAAAAAGGGCTCATTTTCTTTTGAGCTAATGTTTCTCAAATAAAACATTATGTAAATGCAGTAAACTATGCTTACTACATACCACACTGTGTTTAATAAATTCTCTATTTGGGAACATGTTTTCTTCTAGAATATAGTACAGCATGACCTTAGACGTTAAATATAAAAACTGGCAAACTAAATGGAAATAGTATGACCTACTCAAATGTATCTCTTACTGGAAGAGAAATTTAGAAGCTAAATAAGTGTAGTTAAAAAACTGGCTCTAGTGTCAGATGTTTTTATTTGGGAACGGTCTTGAAAAAATCATCTAAGCTTTAGATTCTTCGAAGTAAATTGGAAAAAAATAATATCTACTTTCTGTGATTCTGTGAGGATCAAAGAAAATGATACACATAAAGTGCTTACCAACGGGCCTATGGTGACAGATTGCTCAGTAAATGATTGCTTTTGTTGCTATTATTGTTCCTTGCTAATTAAACATAGTGGTTTCGTAGGTGTAAGCCTACGCAATGCTCAAGGAAAAGGGGGTTAACATAATAGCATAATAAATTTTAAAACTGTTAAAGAAATTATCATATAAGAAATATTAGTAATAAGCCCTAATCTTCTCAAATGTTAATATAATGCTCTATTAAAATCATATTAATAATCATTAATGTTAATTTTATTTCAGAGTGAGCCCTGCCAAAGTAGTCAGAGAACTGTGAAGTCATGCATAATGAATGTCTGAAACATTATAAAATTATGTGAAAAAACAGTATTGATGCACACATAAATGGCTCATTGAAAGTAATGGGGAAAACATGACCACTATAATTTGGATATTTATAGATGTGTTTCTATATTTTAGTGTCCAGTTAGTCGGAGCTGTGAAAAAGTACTTCGCCATGAATCTGCACCCACCACTCACTGAGAAACCTTGTCAAGCACTGTTCATTCAACAAGACAAGGAATTCGTTTGTTCAGTCCTTAATTTGGGAGTGTGCTAGGCAGTTCTGGAGGCTGCTAACTAAATGACCATTTCCTAGTGACTGGAACTGTGCTATGGTAATACAAGGCACATTCCTATTTATTTATTAATTATTCAGTTCATTGACTGAGTTGCAGCTACATACAAGAAAAGAAAGGAAAGAAAAAAATAGACATGGAGTCAGCTCATGGAAAGAGAGCAGGCTACAGAAATAATACTAATGCTTAATGGACTGTGGAAAGCACCTTATGAAAGGTACTGTTGAAATGCTCTGATGAGAAAGAGAAAATGTAATTTCAGTTGAGTCTTGAAGCACCAATACTAGAGACCTGTGACTGGCTAGCTAATGATAATGGAGAAGGAACCTGCAAAGTAGGCACAGAATGATCCAAGAGCAGAGAGGGGAACCATAGGTGAGCATTAGAGAATGGAGGAGGCTGATTAGATTGGGACTAGGGGTTCACATAGACAAGACTTTGAGGAGTGAGAAGAGGACCTCAGACTGAACCCTAAGAACCACTGAAATTTAGGGCTAAAAAGAAAAAAACGGAGGCCACAGAGGAGGCTGCAAAGAATCAGAAAGGTAAGTGAAAAGGTAGGAAAACATGGTATGACAGAAGCCACGAGAAGGAAAGGTATCAAGCAGAAAACAGATTCAAACAGTATCAAATGCCAGAGACAGGCAAAGTAAGAACTCAAAAATGTCCATTGAATTAAGCATTTAAATTAGTAGTAACCTCAGGTAGGGCAGATGTGGTGGAGATGTAAGGATACAAGCGTAAATAAAATACGTCAGGAATGAAGGAAGATGAAAAGGAAATACAGTGAATGAAGATGAAACCTAATAGAGATGTGACATTTGGTTAGAAGAGAAGACAGAAATAGTATTCAAAGCCTGAAATAAGATGCTCACAGTAAGGAAGAGAGAGCAGCAGTCAAAAGTGAGCACAGATGTGAAAGGGACAGGATGTGAAGTCAACACAGATTGGCACTTGGCTGAGAGGCAAGGAGGAGGAATTGTGTAGGTTTTTACATAAGATGTGCCATTAATAGAAGTAGAAAATGGTAGAAGATGAAGAGAACAGATAAAGAAAGTAGTGGAGTCTTCCTTGGATGATATAAATCTCAGATCCTTTTCGATCTTATTTTCTAGAGCAATGGCTCCTAAATTACACATCTTAAGGCATTCAAGATGATTTCTGTTCATTGACGGCTCTGCAGTGCAGTTTATGTGCTACAGTATTGCATGTGGCTAATTTTATAAAAATTGGAATCTTTATAATACTTTTAATGAAACTAGAGCTATAATAAAAATTTTTTTTACAACTCAGAATTACAGAGGTTATCTTGTAATACAGTACTTAAAAGAGTGGTAAAACAAGAGATGTCACATAAAACTTAAGTGATGTCCTGGGCTCAATTTGCTGATTTTTAAAACTTTTTCCTAGGACTTTTCTGTTTTTACTCATTCCCTACATTTCTTCAAATTTATTGGCTGAAAATGTCACCTTATATGAATCCCAAATTTGCTTTTCCAGCCTATACTTCTCCCCAAAACTCAAGTCTTAGATATTCAACCATCTATTCAACATCTCTACTTTAATCACCTAACAAGTATTATTTGAGAACTTACTGTATGCTAGGCACTAGTTTTAGCACTTTGAACACGAGTAACCAGGCAGAAATCTCTGCTCTTGTGGATCTTTCATTCCAGTGAAGGGAGACTGAAAATAGACAATATGCATAATAACTAAGTAGAATATGTGGGATGTTCAGAAGTGATAAGCATTGAGTAGTGGAGAGGTAATACTACGGCAAGTGGTTTAGAAGTACTCTGGCAGGACAGAGGGTTGAAAACTTAAATAGGGCGATTAGGGTGGTACCTTATTAAAGAAGGTGACACTTGAGGAAAGATTAGAAAGAAGTGAAAGAGTGTGTAGTATAGAAGAAAGAGTCATTGTAAAGCCCCTGAGGTCAAAGCATATCTTGTGAAATCAAGGGACGTCTGAATTATGACTGTGGCAGACAGTAAGTGGGGCAAATGAAAATGTTGATCTCCCCCTTGTCTGTCTTCTTTTTCTACATAGCACTGCTCACCTGGAATAAAATGTGTGTTATATTTGCATGCATTTTTTCGTTTGTTAATTTTATATGTCTGTTTACCTACTTCTCCACACAGGGCTCATGCCAAAATTTATCAGTTTTAGTTTGCTGCTGCATTTCCAATTGCTAAAAAGTATCTTGCATGTAATAGAAACTCAATAAATATTTGTTGAGTGAATGAATAAATAAAAAAGTATATAGCAATACAATAGGCTTGTATCTGCCTATATTTATGTATCTTTTAATTTAAGAAAGCAAAAAATTGAGTGTTCTTGTAATCATAGAGAACAGGGAACAAATAATTTACATACTTTTAAATGAATATTAATGATTCATAAAGTCTGGAAGGCTAAACAGCAAAACCACAAATATATAAATATTAACAGAGGATATATCTGGGTAATACAATTTGGGTTTATTTTTTCTTATTAGCTTTTGTATTTTTTGAATAATGAACATTATTCAAATTGTATGTTAATTGTATGTTAAAGAATGGCAAAACTTGCCAGGGCATGGTGGCCCACACCTATAATCCCAGCACTTTGGGAGGCTGAGGTGAGCGAATCACGAAGTCAGGAGTGTGAGGCCAGTCTGACCAACATGGTGAAACCCTGTCTCTTCTAAAAACACAAAAATTAGCCAGGCATGGTGGTGTGTGCCTGTAATTCCAGCTACTCAGGAGGCTGAAGCAGGAGAATCACTTGAACCTGGGAAGTGGAGGTTGCAGTGAGCAGAGATCATGCCATTGCACTCCAGCCTGGGACACAGAGCGAGACCTCAAAAAAAAAAAAGGAGTGGTAAAACTACAAATATAATTTTAATCTCTCTCTCTCTCTCTCTCCCTCTCTCTCTCTCTCTCTCTCTCTCTCTATATATATATATATATATATGTATCATTCTATCTACTACACATACATATAATCTAAACCTGTGATCTGGTGAATTGATTTGAACTTTTAAAGTAGAGACAGGTGGGTCAGTGTATACTGGAGGCTTGCTTTCCAATCTTATTATAATTTTTGGTTCAGTAGACTATAATTGTGGTATACCTCCACAAGCCACAATTTAATGAACCTGGAGCCTCATTTCTAGGACCAAAGAGAATTGGGAACCTGGAGCTCCATAATGCTGTTTTGTTTCATTAAATGTTCTTACTGTCTGTGTGGAAATAAATGTGACTTGTCCCTGACAGATGATAAAAGGCAGCAGACATCATTAGTGTCCATCACATGATTCCTGACACCTACCGGAGAAAGGGACTCTGTTTGCTCATGATCAGAAGTAAAATCTTTCTACCAATTGATTTGAAATTGCTTCTTAACTTCAATGTTCAGATCTAGCCATGAAACCAAAAGTGGCTTCCTATTCCAAACTTAAAAACCTTCTTCTGAGGTTTTAAATCATTTCAGCTCTGTATTTCAGGGTGTTTCAAGGGACAGCCATGTTCACAAAGGAAGAAGGCTCCATGGAATGCTTTATTAGAATTTCAAAAAAGTGGCATCTCTCGAACTGCTCATTACCAGGAACAACCTGATGCCAAGCAATTTATGATTATTAAAACATATAATTTGCATTTAAATTAAATGAATTAATAAATAGCACAGATTAAAATAATGTGTTACATTTTCTTATTGTTTGTTGCCTTAATTTTTACACATGTTAAAATAAATAATAAAACTTATGGGTCTTCATTTGTTTTTATTTTTTTGGACAGAGTAGGTATTGAGAAAAATATGAATTGGAGAAATGAGTCCCTATTAGTTCCAGTTTTTTCATGAGAATACATTCTTAGATGCATGTTTTCCTTAAAATATGGCTGCTTTTTAAAAATGAAGTATATTTTATTTGTTTTAGGAGATTATTTCTCAACACTTTCAATGTAAGAAACTTTTAAAAGACATGAAAAACCAAATACTTTGCTTGCAATTTCTTATATAAAATGGTTTTAATAAACAATAGTCTTTTTTTTTTTTTTTTGACATGAAGTCTTGCTCTTGTCTTCCAGGCTGGAGTGCAATGGTGTGATCTCAGCTCACTGCAACCTTTGCCTCCTGAGTTCAAGCAATTCTCCTGCCTCAGTCTCCCAAATAGCTGAGTAATACTCTTAATAATCTAATAATTAATATTTATTGAGAAACTATCATATGTAAGTTATTATACCAGATAGTATGATGAAAATCGAAAGTATAAGAACCCCCTTCACATAAAGTATGAAGTTCTTTGCGGATATACAACATAAGGCCTCAAAAAACTTTTTAAATGCAAGACATGAAAATTCTCTAGAAAACAATTCCAAGGTCATTTTACTGCATAGAGTAAACCTGCAAAATGATTGATTCAAAATTCTCTTTCTAAGTGAATTCCGAGACTGGGGATAATGGTGCCCTCCTGAACCTGAATCTCTCCTGAATTTCTCCCCACAGATGATAATATCAAAAAAGAGTGCAGATAAATTTACAAATGACTCAGGACTTCGGTCTTACCAGGAAACAGAAAATCCTATGAACATCAACTTGTCTATAAATACAGATATAAACATCACATCACAACAAACCTCCTGACACAACTGTCAGCCTGTGGGTGCAGAAAGAAAGAAAGAAGAAACTTAAGACACATGATAAAACAGTGGAGCACATAGACAAGGCACAGACCCCAGAAAAAGAATATGATACTAAGTGGCAAAACTCTGGGTATGGTATCTTGTAGTTCACAACACTGGGTATAGGAAAGATGTTTAAAAATGAGTAGAATTAAAGGAGCCAGTAGCTTTGTAAAGCATTCCTTCTTAGAATCAAAAGCAGAGACAGAATTGTGTCCTGATGATGTAGCATAAACAAGAAAGAAAAGGATATTATTGAGGATCTTTCAGAAATTAAGTAGTAACAAGTTATGCCAGTTTTTTGATTCTCCCTTACCACAATGACATTCATTAAATAAATGGCCTCACTATACTGACAGAAGCTGGAACTTCTGGGATAAGGACCTTACCCCCAAAATGTTCAGGAATAGGAAAAAAGAAAAAAATCAAGCCAACACCATACAGACCTAATGGAAGAAGAAAATAGAAAATTTAAGTCAAAATACTTCAGCCACTGAAATGTTATTTGTCAAAAAAGAAGAAAATTCCCAGGAAACAAAAGAATAGTTTAACACAATTTTTTAGTTCAGCTTAATTTCAAGTTTAATTTTTAAAAATCCTCAAACAAGCTTTTAGAAATTACATATAGATATGTAGATATTGAGGTAGATATAAATATAAACTAGAATCAGAAATTTAAAACAATATAAGTGGAAAAAGGGGGGAGTCATGCAGTAAGAGTTGATTGATCTTAGTAAAGAAATTGAAGGAAAAGACAAGTCTATTTCAGAAATAAAAAATAAAAGATAGCCGAGATTTATAACAGATTCTACTGAAAGTTTAATAAGGGACTATGAAGAAAAGCAGAAAAACAACAAAGAGAATAAAATGAGATAAATAAATAAGAGTCAAAAGATGCTTGAAATGGAAGATATGTAAAAAAGTTTGATGTACATATAATTGAAGTCTATGGAGAAAAATAAAACAATGCAATATAACTAATATGTAAAATTATAATCTTAAAATCTTTCAGAACTAAGTAAATCCTTATTTTTACATATTTGGTAGCCCCACTGTATGCATGGAAAACTCAAAAGTGAGAAAGTCTGAGATGTCTCCTAGAAAAACAACTAGAATTTAAAGACAAAAAAAAATTCAAGGTACACAGACAATAAGATCAAGTTGCTTACAAGGGTAAAAAATTAAACTGCAGAGAAAGTAGAATAAGATCATTAGCTGTTTCATAAGTAATAGACGAGAGTAAAAGAGTATAATGTGAGATTTACAGTCCACATAGTAAAAGATAATTTATTTAAAAAGTATATTAAGGGCACTAAAAAATGTAAATACTGAAGTAACCATCAGAATAAAATTACACACTTTCAAAAATACCAAAATATTTTTTAAATAGCAAAGAAGCACCAAACAGAGAAACATGGTATATATAACAAAATACACTTAGTAGCAGAAACACAAACTTATATACAGAATGGATACCAACATATCAGCCACATCAAAAAATAAGAATGGGTTTAATTCATCTGTTACAAGAAAAATTTTCAAGTTGGCTCATAGAGCAAATCCCAACTTTATTTTCTATGTGAGGGCCAGACAATATACAGTGATTCAAAAAGGCTAAAATTACAAGGATGGGAAAAGATATAGTAGGAAAATTAAACAATAAGACAGGGAAAACTGCAATATTCATATAAGAAAAATCAGAATTCAGGGCAAAGGCATTAAGGATACTCTATAATTCTTAAAGCTGCAACTCAAAATAAAGATGTAATAGTTATGAATATCAACACAAATTCTTCTTATAAAACAAGTGCGATATGGATGCTTACTTCTGAAAAATATATCAAAAAAGTAAAGAATAATATCATATGTGAATTTGATGTAATAATTAGCAGACCACAGCACCTCATAAAAAAAAGTAACACAGCAAAACAGGTAAGATTTATACTAGTAATGCAAGGATAGTCCAGTATTACAAAATGCATCCCTATAGTGGGATTTTCACATAGAAAAATAATGTAATTATTTCCATAGATACTGAAATATATGATTAAAACATTCAACAACTATTTTAGTAAACCTTAGAAAATAAAAATATATGGATAGTTCTTTAATGTAAACATACACTGGATACATATATTCATGAATTTATATTATATGTTAATAAATTATATGTAAATTATGTATTTACATATTACAAATTTATATAAAATATATACAGATTTATATATGTAAAATTATATAATAAATGTTATATGTTTTATTAAATATAATACTCGTACACAATTATTCGTTTATTTGTATATCATATAATTATATATAATTTTATAAATTATATATAATACATTATACATATCATCTGATAATTTGATAACTTTTAATTCATTTTGTATTTTATATAATTGATAAATAACTAATTAAATACCATTGACTAGATATATGTATATTCCTTCCCCAACACACACACACACACACACACACACGCACACACATACACACAGTCACACACAAGATCAGTCCTAAAGTAAAGCCAACTTTTTATTTAATAGTAAAACACAGTAACTCTTAGAAAGGTAGGAGTAATGATGGCCACTATCTCTATAATCATTTAACATTATGCTGATGGCACTAATTACTCAATGTTCTCAGATAAGCAGTAACAACTAACAACATAAGAATTGGAAAGGAACAACTTACATTATTTACTTACAGATGACAGGATAGCACATTTGGAAATCCATGGAGAATCAATGGTAAAACTATATGTAACAGTAAAGCATTTGGCAGCATAACATAAATATATTTTTATTTATTCAATCATTTGCTCTAAATAACTTGATAGAAATTCAGTCCATGACTCATGGTGGTGGTAGATAAATAATAAACCAGCGCATAAAATGTGACTATGTCAAATGGTAATAACTGTTACAGAGAAATATAAAATGGCTAAGAGGACTGGGAAGATCCAGAATGTTTGGGGATTTGCAATTTTAAACAGGGAATAGGGTGGGCCTCACTAAGAAGATGAAAGTTGCATGAAGACTTGCAGAATATGGCATGAACAAGATTGAGATGCTCACCATCAAAATTTCTATCCAATAAGCAACTGAACTTATTAGATCAAACTCTAAGAGTAGAAGAAAATAAACGGTACTAGAGATGGAAAGTAAGAAGAAAATTATGATTACCTGAATGCATTATCATGTCCTTATACAAAATTCAAATGAATCTTCTGGATTAGAATTAATAACTTAGTTAACAATATTATTTTTATAAAATTGAAGGTCCTTTGTATTTCCACACACTAGCAACCAATAGGTAATATAGTTTAAAAATAAATATTTACCATACATAAATATTAAAAGTAATCTGAATGACTCTAACAAAAATTTACAAGACTTATCTGAAGAAACATCTAAAGCTTTGCTTCAATCATTTTTTTAAAGACCTAAATAAATAGGGAAATATACTATGTTCACTGGGCTGCAGATTGAATATATTAAATGTGATAATTTTCACCAAGTTGATTTAATGGAGTTTCAGTGTAAATTTTTTAGCAGGGTTTGTTAGGGAATTAGAAATACTCTTTCTAATATTTGACAGAAGTTTAAACAATCACAAATAACCAAGTCACTTCTGAAGAATGAGGTGGTGGACTAGCCGTATAATATGAAGACAATTATAACAGTGCAGTTATTCAGACAATGTGGTGATGACACAGAGATAGACAATGAAATATCTAGATCATGAAACAGAGCAGTCCCATGAGCCAGAATACAGAGTTCAGATCGCAGCCTCTATACTTGATGCTTAACTGAGGTGGAAAGGGAGTCAGTATGGAAAGGAGGGAGCAATTCAATAAATGGTACTGGGACAAGAAACATAGAACTAACATCTGAATGTGGAAAGTGGCAAGGAGTGCTTGAGAGAAAATTAAAGCAGGGCAAGGGGAGCTGTCCCAGGGTGGGTGAAGAAGTTATTATTTTACAGGGTAGGCCTCACTGAGATATTGTTAGGCCAATGGAAAAAAAGTAAATTTCACAGCACGTAAAAATCAATGCCAGATGAGATTAAAGATTTGAATGTAAAAGAAAAAGAATTGTAAAAGAAAATATACAAACACGTTTTCAAGACCCTGGGGCAAGAAGCCTTTCTTTAAATCTCAGTAATTGTTAAAAAAAAAAATTTGATATGTTTGATTACATTAAAAACAGGAACTTTGTTTATCAATAGAAAACACAAATAAAGTGAAAATATAAGACACAAATTCTAATAGTGTACTTGTGACACACAAATACACACATGTAACTGATGAAAAATTAGTATTAGACTATATCAAGTTATAAGTAATTTTTACTCATTTTAAAGGCACAAAAGGTTTTTTTAATGTGCAATAAATGTAAACAGAGCTTTCACAGGGAGAAAATATAAATGGATAAAGTATATGTAAAGATGTTCAATTTCACCAGTAATAAAAAAAAGAAAATTTTAAAGTGAAATATTTTTATATACACTGCAAAATGGCAAAAATTTAAAAAGTCAAGTAATATCAAATATTGGCAAGCTGAGCACTGGATACAAGGATATTCATTTTATTTATTTTATTATTTCACTGACATACAGGTATATATATATACAATATATGCATCTTTTATATGTGAATCATTTCAGATTACAAAATGAAGAGAAAATGGAGATCAGACGTAATTAGTGCATCCATAAAAAAGTTACACAGAAAAGTTTCAAAAACTCTCTAAGAATTAAATATCAATTTCTAAGACATTATTTAGCTACTGTATTAGTCCATTCTCACATTGCTATAAAGACATACCCGAGACTGGGTAACTTATAAAGAAAAGAGGTTTAATTGACTCACAGTTCCACATGGCTAGGGAGACCTCAGGATACTTACAATTATGGCAGAAAGAGAAGAGGCACATCTTACACAGCAGCAGGTGAGAAAGAATGCGTGCATCAGTGCAGGAAAAACTTCCATTTATAAAACCATCAGATCTCATGAGAATTCACTGACTACCATGAGAACAGCATGGGGAAAACTGCTCCCATAATCCGATCACTTTCCACCAGGTCTCTCCAACATCTGGGGATAACAATTCAAGATGAGATGTTAGGTATTAAAAATCTCACATTAAAAAAAGGTTTTAAAAAAATTACATTAGGAGTTTTGTCTTAGAGTGTGTCTAATATTTCTTGAAAAAACAGTAGCTTATTTATTTGATAAAAGCAACATCTTAAAGTCTCTCCTCTTTTCTTTTGAAAACAAAACAGGTTTGCAGTACCACTAGGGATGTGACCAGCAAGGTGAGTTAAATGCAGACATCTCTCAGTGTTCCATGTGATGTCCCCCATCCCTCACAATCACGGTAGTCAGTATAGGATCTGAATCAACAAATAGTATAGAATTAGGAGTGCTTGGACAAAAAATAAAATACAATGCTTCTAAAAAAAGACTCAAAGTAACTGAAAAGAAAGTCCCATTCTACTCTTCCCGATTTCAACATTATATTTGCTGGAATTGTTCCATAGTTTTCATATGATTTCATAGTGCTAGGGCAGTGGTTCTCAATAGCATAGCTAGGGGTAATTCTGGACCCCACAGACATTTGAAAATGTCTGGAAACATCTTTGGTTTTCATAACAGGCGGGAGAGGTACTGCTGGCATCTAGCTGCATACTAGCGTCCACTGGTACTGCTAAGCCTTCTACAATGCGCAGGACAGACACCCACAACAAATAATTATCTGGCCCCAAATGCCAATAATGCCAACATCAAGAAACTCTGTTCTAGGGAATGAGGTATACTACTTAGTTATTCAAAAATATTTACTGTGTGCCTGGTATGGGTCTGGAACACTGCTTGGCATTGGAGATACAGCAGTAAACTCAGAGTTCTTTTCTTAAGGATCTTGGAGTCCAATGGGAGAATCACGTAAATAAATGGATAATTATTGTGAAATTAAAATAAAGTCAAGTGAGGCTTTCCACCACTTGGAATACTGTCTCATCTGTTTTTTTCCTTTTATGTTTGATGAAACAATCACCATCTCTCCAGATTACATAATAACGGGAGTAGGGTTTTTTTGTTTTTAAGGTTCACTGATTTGTTGCAAGTACAGAGGACAGTGACTTTGTAGAAAGTGCTCAATAAGTATATTTTTTGAATGAACAATGAATAAACTCAAATATTAGTTCCTTTTTGAAGTGTTCTTCAATTTCTCAGTGAATATTTTTCCATAGTGCTTTTGTTGTGGAATTCAGACAGATGACATATTAGCATCTAATAAGTGCAAGAGTTATTGGACTAATAAATATAGAATGAATGAGTGAATACTGAATGAATGAATGAATGAATGAATGAATATAGAAGAATGTAACGGAAGGTGGCAGGCAGATCTACTAGGTATATGGACTCAAGTTGTTGCTCAACAGAACATTTTCCTTCTAGTCCTCCCAGTCGTTAAACATACAGAGACAGGTATATTTAAACAAAATAGAATTGCATCATATTTAGTATTTTATAATTGCTTTTTCACCTATTTCTAAATTGGACATTTACATCATTTTTATTTAATTTTTTTTTGGTCATAAACAGTGATGTGGTTAACACATTTTTGCCTACCACTGTTACTGTCATATAAATTTCTAAAGTATATATGAAGTTTAAAGCTTTTGAAACATAAGTGCCTTCCAGAAAGTGTGTGAGATTATCATTCCCTCAAGCAGTGAGTGAAAGATTGTTTCTTCACATCCTTAATTAACACTGAGTACCAGGCTGCATGTTAGATTTTAATTTAATGTGTTATAAGTCAACAGTAATTCCTTTATGATGTCTAACTCATGAATCAATGCCTAGAAATAATTTCCCTACAAAAAGATTCTAAAGATGTCTACCTATAATTTCTTCTAATACATATTATGGTTTCTTTTTTTATATAGAAATCATAAATTCCACCAGAATTAATCTTAAGTCATGATAGAAGCATCTTTTAATTTCTAAAAGGATACTAAATTGTTCCAATACATTTAATTAATTATCTTTCCATCTGCATGACATATATAATACATTAAATGAATATATTTAGAACTGTTTCTGGACACTGCATTTCTGTTTTCTGTTAATCTATCTACATTTTCTTGACTATGACATTATTTTAGTTACTATAACTTTGTAATATACTTTAATATATTACAGATCAATGTTCCCATTTCTATTTACAAAATAGAGGAAAATTTATATTTGTATATTATTGAATCTTCCCATCCAGGGAGACAGTTGATGTCTTTTTAATTAAAACTTCATTATGCTATCTTACAGAGCATTTTTATCAATGAGCATTCATACATTTCTGCTGATTTTTTTTCTACATAGTCCATAATTTTAATTGCAATGGTGACACACATTTTTCTATTATGATATTTAACTAATTATTCTAGTTATTATGTTTATGTAGAGAGAAACAAAGCTATTATTACACATTATCTAAAGAAACATGTTATATAAATCTTATACAATATTTTCTTATTTTTCTAATCAACCTTGTAATCTTAAAATTTCAGTTTTTCCATTTTTTGCCATGTTTATTATTTATTCCTGTTGTTTTAAAAACTGAATTATACTGGCTATTACTTTCAGAAAAACGTTAAACAATGTAAAATCATTAAACTGTCATGATTTTAATGAGAATACTTCTAATATTAAGCATGATAATTGAACTCTCATCTCAGTACTGAAAAGAATGATGATGGCAATGGGATGAAACACATCATATATATGAAATATATAACTATATTATAATAATAAAAGCAGCAACAGCAATAGCAATGACAAATCTTCATTTGTAACCATTAGGGAGTGTTAACTCATTACTCTGAAATTTAATAAAGGGAAAGACTCGAGTATATCCTTCCTCTCCTGGATAAGCTGTATTTTCGGGTGACTAAATCGTTGATAAATAACGTTATTTAAAAAAATCGAAACTCCACTTAACAAATGCTGAAGGAAGGACAGAAAATCACCATTTTGCAATGCCTAATGAGATAACGAATCCAGGAAACATGATGTTGGTGAAAAACCTTATTTTGCAGAGAATCACATTACTAGCCCATCAACTCACTGATAAGTCTAGCATCACAAATGAGACCATGAAATATTATGTAGCTAGTTAAGTATTACGAAATACTCTAGGCTTAAGAACAAACAAACCACAATAATAAAAAACTAATCTAATCTAGCCTAATATCTCATAATTGCATTATAGAAAATAGGAAAAATAGAGGAATAAAATGAATAACACAATGAAAAGTACTAAATCTAAATTACTGGACATTCAAAAGGACAAATAACCTGTTTTCTTCAGCAAGTCAATGGCCTGGATTATTTTTTATAGAATAAAAGAAATTTAAGAGACGTGCAACCAAATGCAGCATGGACTTTGATTTTAAAATCTCTTGTAAATAGACATGTTGGAAACAATTAGGGATGTCTGAATACTGACAGTATTCGATTATATTAAGAAATAAGTATTTAATTCTACTAATAGCTTCCTGGTTATATAAAAACAAAACAAAACAACAACAACAACAAAAAAACAACCAATGAAAAACCAGCGTTCTTGTTAGAGATGCATGCTGAGATATTTACAGTAAAATGACATCATATCTGAAGTCTGCTTTAAAATATCTCAGTATAAAAAATGGTGAAAATACGTGAAACAGTGGGGAGATACTGATAATTATTGAAACTAGGTAATGGGTAGATTGAGATTATTACATTATTCTCTCTACTTTTGTGTAATACATGTGGTTAGTGATAAAAAAGCAAGCAAGTAGTAAGAGATAGTGGAAAAAGTAGGTGAGGAGCAATGACAAGTCTAAATAAAAGATAGAGGTGGTTAATACAGTACATAGTTAAGTACAAGAGAGTGCTAACCTATTAAAGTAGAAGTGAGGTTAAAAAAAAAACGGAGGGAGGAGAGACTTCCTGGAACTCAGAATTGAGGCAGATAGGGTAGAAGTTGAAGAGTTGGAGAAGGGCAACTTCTTAAGATACCTAGAAGGGCACTCCCTATTTGGATCACAAATGTCTGGGAGCTAGCATCATAAATTATTTTTCATGTATGGGTTATTTCTCTTTAGTCTACCAACTTCCACACTGTTGTTTAATGTAAACCACCCTAATAGGTGCTAAGATGATAAACTCCACCTCATGGCCACTACAGCAAGAATTATATCCAACATTGTTTATAAAATCTTATTGTAGAAATAAAATTGCTGCAATTTAAGAGACTTTCAAAATATCTTTAATCTCACTATACAAATATGAAAAAAAAAAAGCCTCTGAATTTTGTGTTATCCTAGGATATACCTAGAAGGGAATGCAGTGAAGACCTGCCTTGTCACATTCAATAGAGCAACTGCAGAAGCAATTTGTTACAAGCAGATGGATAGTTGAACACTAAAAAGGATGATAAGCTAGAAAGAAATTAGATATTGAAATCAATTTCTTTTAGGCTTACCATGAAACTTCAGTTTCACACAAACAATTGTATTTGAAGAAGTCAGGAAAAAAAAATGGCATACTAAGATGGGTGCCCGTGAAAACAGAACTTTACACATGCTATAGCCTTTATAGTCACCATTTACTTGATTGGTCCAAATATTTATAGTTCATTGTTATGACTGCCAAAACTGGCAACCACAAGGATTGTTGTCTCAATTAGGACAGTAAACAGATTGTCTCTTTTTTTAATGAAAAAATCTAAAATGTAATACTTCACAGTTTAACATGTTTATTCATCTAAACGAGCTAAAAAATAATGGTGCGACATCTGTTAGAGAGGCATTGGTACCTCAAATTTTGGCTGCCTCCCCACCAATTTGGTTGTTGTTTTAAAAAATGAAGAATAGGAGGGAGTACTGTCATCAAAAAATCTTCTGGCATGTAAAGTCCCTTATTTTTCTTGAAATAAGAATCACATATCTGTTGCTAGGGATAGAAAAACTGTGTAACAAGGAGGCACTATGCAGAATGCAGACATAATTCAATTGTTTTGACTCAATTACTGATCCACTATGGATATTTCCACACTGGTGTAGTTCTTTCCATGACTCTCCCAGTTCCTGCTATACTTACCTTTATAGTTAAAATGTGAACAAAATGGTAAGAATGTTCCTGTAGGTTGAATTCGTCTGCTACCTTTTTTTTTTTTTTTTTTTTTTTTTTTTTTTTTTTTTTTTTTTTTTTGTGGGTTGGAGATTTTGTTAATATTTTGTGTTTTTAAATAAAAATATCCAAAAACATTCTAAACAAGTGG
>CAUYLG010055282.1:0-30606 GCA_963573385.1 Cacajao melanocephalus | reverse complement strand
AAATATTGGCCCTATTAATGTTGACAAAACCTTTCAGCCCCGGCTCCTACCATTGTTATTAAAATTTATACGAAAAAAACACGTAAAAAAAAAAAAAAAGAAAAAAGTCTTCTTTTTCTTGTTTTTGGTTAAGTCTGCTTCTCATCATTATAGATTTGAAAGGAAAAAAATCAGTTATCAGCAGATTAACTGCTTGATTCAATAACTCATTTAAATTCCTCCAGCCTTGGCAAGCTAAGAAGTATTGACTTTTTCTTGAATCATAATAATCTAGAAGGTCAAATATCTCTGAGCAGTGTAAAAGTGCAGATCCTAAGCAGACGAGAATCTCTTTTATCCACTTTGCTAATTGTTGGCATGTCACCATGAAGGCCCAGTGGCATTCAGGAGCTCCTCTGCACACCTTCCTGTCAAGGTTGACGGTGGCAGGGAGGGAAGGAGGCGGAAGGCAGGCAGGCACCTGGCAGGGAGGCTCTGGGCTGGAGGCCCCCCACTCACAGTGTTTATGGCCGCTTTGCCACAGAGCATGTTTGATTAGCGTGATTCTCCAGGGTTGTTGGAAACTGGGTTACCCTAGAAAGTGCTGGCGGCTACTAGAAGAAACTAACACAGCTCTGGAAATATCAGCCTTTGTTTCTCACCAAAGACAGGGCCAGGATGCACAGCATTGCCATGGGATCACTGTTTGAATAACCTTCCCATGCAGATAGGATGGAACCCACTAATTGCCCATTTTGAAGAAACAGAGGCAAAGTCTCTGTGCCCTGGTCTCTCTGAGCCTGCTTCGGGGAGAATGCCCTGACCCTCACTGCTCTCTCCCTTGGCTAAACCAGCTCCAAGGTACCCTTGAGGGCATTTCCTCTATGAGGTGCTTGCTACCAGCCCACGTCCAAGTGTCCCTCTCTGAATCCTCCTACCCCAAAGTGCTCGCCCTGCTCTGGCCTCAGGAGGCCCCGCAAGTGCTGCACCTTTGTCCTCGTGTGGCCCCAGAATACTCAGGTTTTAGGAAATGCAGACATTTTCAGAACTGACCTCCTGAAGGCTGATTGAGTGCAGTTCAGAAGCCGGTTAGGGGCTTGGATGGGGAGGGTGGTGGAGTCTCACACATGTTGACCCTGTGGGGGTACCTTTTCCTTTGCCTTCTCCAAAGCAGGCAGGAGGGAAGTGGAAGGATGGAGGTATGACGGGAAGATGGATGTCTGTGGAGGTGGGCCTTCAGAGTAAAGAGAACTGGAGTCCTGGAGAAGCAGAGCTGGAAAGGGCTTCAGAGACCACCTACCCCAGCCCAGGCAGTCAAACCAAAGCCAGCTCGTGGGGTGGGGTGAGGAGGAAGCTACTTTCCCCAACCCTCTCCTTTGAAAGCTGTATGTCCAGATGGTAGTGAGCAACTCTGAGGCCCAGCATCACACAGGGGCAGCAGGCGCCTATGTTTGCTTCGCTTGCTGGGGGGGGCGGGGGGGCGGACTCCTGTGGCCTTCCCTCAGGCCGCACTCTGAGGGGTCAGTGTTAAGGAAACACTGGCACCAACCTTGGAGTTGTCTGCAGTGGCTGCTGGAGTTATCAAGAACACTCGGGTTCTCCCTGACATGGAAGTTGGCTGTCAGCAAATATTTGATTCCTGATTACTTGCAATTAAGACAAAAGTAGCATGAAAGCCCTGCATATGCCTTTCACAAAGGCCGCTGATGGCAGGCCCCACGGAAGGCTGAGAGTACCCCGGGTGGGGGCAGGCCCGGAATCCCATCCACAGCTACAGAGATGCTGACCCAGGGGTGGGCTCCTCGTTACACAAGCCCCTTGTTACCACTTCCTCCTTGTCATTAAAACAGAATGAATTCCCCACTCCTGCCACGATGATGATAAAACAGTAATGGGAAAGGTAACCAAGTGAGACTACCAGCAGCTGCCTGTAGTGTTTATGAGGACAACCGTGATGCATGGAAAGTACAGTGTGCTTAATTTGTAGTCATCAAGAAAGCCGTTTACTCAGGTTAAAAACTGATCATCTCGCCAAATAAGCTGCTTTTCAACACGAATTAAATTTACTGAACATGGTCAGAAATGGGAATTGTTACATTAACATTACGGAGGCAGGAGAAGCAAGTCTATTGGTACCAGTTGGTGCTAAAGACTCCCCCTGTGATCTGAATAAGGATTCCCAGTAAGAATGTCACAGACCCAGGACTGCCACGAACTGGGAGCAGGAGTATAGGTACAGGTGGTGTCGCTGACCGGTTGTGGAAGGCAAGCCCCTTGCCTTGAAAGTGCTGGCGGCTACTAGAAGAAACTAACACAGCTCTGAAAATATCAGCCTTTGTTTCTCTCCAAAGGCAGGGCCAGGATGCAGAGCACTACCATGGGATCACCGTTTTAATAACCTTCCCGCGCAGATAGGATGGAACCCACTAATTGACCATTTTGAAGAAACAGAGGCAAAGTCTCTGTGGAGACCCCGGTGAAGAGCACAGAAGGAGGCTGAGTCCTGAGACTGGCCCCAGAGAGAGTGGGTCTACATCCACCGGCAGCGGAAGCCCCTCCGCTGTTTCCCCACAGCCAACCACAACCAAGAGCACACACAGCCGGGCAATTTTGCTTCCAAACTCTGACTCAGCCTCTGTAACCGTTTCCTGGGCCCAAAGAAAACTAAGGTGTGCTCCCTTCTCAGGGATAGTGCCCCCAGTGGCAGTGAGGGAAAACCCATGAGCTCTTCCACTCTTGGAGGCCAATGGCCTGCTGGCATGTTCTTCTCAAAGCAGCTTTTCCATGTCTGAGACCTTATCTCCAACTTGACTATTGATGAGAGCCCCATCACTTCTGACAAGGCCTTGAGAGCTCCCCGCTCCAAGCTCAGCCAGAGGTTCTGCTGAGGCCTCCTCACAAAGAACCTAGCACTGGATTCCACAACCTCACCCCAACTCACTCTGCAGCCTCAATGAGGTGATGGCTTGGCTCTGAGGAGGCCACTCACTGGAAAGCCCAAACCTGGCTGGAAAGAGCAGGGTGTGAATGCAGAAGACCAGAGGCAGTGTGTATAGCACCAAGAACCTCAAGAACCTCATCTTCCACCTGCCACGAACCCTGGCCCAGCACAGCAGCTGTCTCCAGCTTCTGCAGACAGTGGTACTTTTCCAGGAGCCTGTGGGCAGGTACAGTCCCTTACACATGGACTTGTTAGTTTTATCCTCCATGTATTGATACGCCAACACACAGGGGAGCGGCGGCCCTCACCTGGGGTCATGGTTGGGTTTCTTAAAGACCCAGAGCTGAGGTTTGCCTGTGGAATAGCCATGTGTATGTAGACATGTGCAGATATGTGGGGTGCGCATACAGGGATTGGAGGTGACGAACCCAGTAGTCTTCCCACGTTAAGACAACTTATATTCTCACACGTGCCAAGGTGGTCCAGGGACAGAGAGTGCCAGTCAGTGTTGACTCTCTCATTGCAGAAACCACCCAAGTGCCTGGTATGCAGCTGCAGAATTCAGGTTTGTGTGAGAACCAGGCAGAGGTCCCATGTTCCAGTCCTATGCCATGTCTACCCTAAGACAGGGTGGGTGGTAACAACGGGGCGCTTCAGGAGTGCCTGCCTGCCAGGTCACCACCTATCTATCCATCCAACAGATATTTACTGAGCACCTGCTATGCACCAGTCCTGACTCCAGGTGCCTGGGGTTTTAGACAGAGTAGGATCCTATCCTCAGGGCACTAATATCACAGTGTAGGAAGACACACAAGAGGGTGAACTGGCAAACATAAAAACAAGACAAATGTAGATGGTGTTCAATGCTAGGAAGGAAATAACCAGGGTGCTGCAGCAGGCACACTTTACTCTGGTGGTCAGGGAAGGCTCTCTGAGGAGGTGAGATTAGACCTGAGACCTGATGGTAAAGATGGCAGAGACCCGGGGAAGGAGAGAGTGGAGCACCCTGGGGTGCCCTGGAACCTGGCATGCAGGGCAAGGAGGCCTGGTATAAGAAGAGGCCTGTCTCCTAAAGCCCTGCTCCAATGTCAACATCACCAGGTAGACTCAATCTGCAGGGAATGGCGAGGAAGGTGCAAAGTTTCATCTTGCCCAACTGTCCCACCTGGAAAGTGGGGTGAGTTCCCGCCACCCCGCCACTCAGCCCTCCCAGCTGAAAGAGGTCTATCCTCCAACAATCTTAGAGGCCAGAAAACTCTTGGCACCCTTCAGGGCTGCTGATGGGAGGAGAGCAGCCCTCTCTGAGCTCTGACCACAGGCCACTTTGGTGAGGGCCTCCATGCTCTTAGATGCCCTGGGTGCTGGGGCTGCTTCAGGTCCAACTCCACCCTGTAACGCCTCATTTATATTCAAGGGTTGGGAAGAGAATCTGCAATTCCTCCCAAGGACATGTGTGTGTTAACACCCAGCCAGAGAAGGCCACGTTTAAAGTGACTACTGTTTACTGAGGCATGCCCACCAGGTGCCATGCTTTAAACTCTTAGAATCTATAAGCTCATGTGATGCTCATTTAAACCTCCTCAAAGCTTTATAAAGTGGACACACAGGCCCTACTCAGCACATATTTGTGGCATGAATATATGCCCATTTTACAGATTAGGAAACATGAGTCAAGACGTGATTTGCCTATAGTTAGACAGCAGGTAGGTGGTAGATACTGGCTTTGCATCAGTCTCACTCAAAATCCCTCAAACTTGGGATAATCTGCTCAGCTGGCGATATGGTCCCTGCTTCAAGGAACTCATGCCAGGAGGATCTAGATGTCCACAGTGTGAGTTTCTCCAACATCAGAATACATCCACACATCAGCAACCCTGCCTGCAGAATGGCTGCTGCTCACACACCTCATGGACACAGAGCTTAGAGCTCTAGGTAGCAACTTCTCCAAGGGCTGGATGTTTATGGGCCTGCAGAAGGAAGCCCTGCTTGGATCTGTCAACATCATAGGCCCAAACCCACTCCCTGTCATACAGAGACACCGGGTCATTAAGCCCCCTGCCTCCCACTATGATGTTTCCAGCCTCATCACCTCCCCGTCTCCACTCCTGCCATTTTGCCTGAAACTGGACAGGTGACCACTGCACAGATGTGATGTACTCTCAGCGGCCAAAGGTGATTTCAAAATCAACTGATGAGCACAGCCTGTACGTTGAGGTTCTTGTGCACTTGATGAAAACAGAAGTTTGACCAGTTCTGAAAGATTTGACCAAATTCTCCAAGTCCCAGAGCTCAACAGAAACACATGGTTATGCATTGCTGGAAGGTGATGCAGCCTGTCATGCATAATGTTTACAGATCCTAACCTGAGGTCTGACAAACTGACTTCAAAGTCAGAAATGCCTGGAACAAGAAGAGAGAAGGAACACCTTTCATCCGTCAGGAGGCCTCTCAATTCCGCCAAAAGAGTTTCTATCTAACCAATTTGTATCAAACCAAAGCACAAATAGGTTTCCATATATTGTCCAATGTCCCTGGGCACGGCTTTGGAGGTGGTTATTTCTGGTCACAGATGAAGATCAAACACCAAACACAAGTGCTAAGGCATACTTTTCAAAAACTAAAAATGTGACTGTCATGATAATCTAAAGTGAGCATGTGTTAAAGCTGTGTTTGCCTTCTTAATGAGCGAGTCCACAGGGGGGACGCTGTTTCAGAGGAGGACTTGAGGAGCCATATGAGCACTGGAGAAAGATAAATGGGATGAGATGCCTAGGCTAGGCATACAGTAGGTGAGTGACCTGCAGGGTAAGAAAACCACAATCTTGGCCGGGCATAGTAGCTCACACCTGTAATCCCAGCACTTTGGGAGGCTGAGGTGGGTGGATCACGAGGTTAAGAGATCGAGACCATCCTGGCCAACGTCGTGAAACTCCGTCTCTACTAAGAATACAAAAATTGGCTGGGCATAGGGGCATGCCTGTAGTCCCAGCTACTCGGGAGGCTGAGGCAGGAGAATCACTTGAACCCCGGAGGCAGAGGTTGCTGTGAGCTGAGATTGTGTCACTGCACTCCAGCCTGGCAACAGAGCGAGACTCTGTCTCAAAAAAAACAAAAAATAAATAAATAAAAGAAAATCACAACCTTCTGGGTTCTCTTTTCCACCCAAAAGAATCATGTATGTTTTTACTGGGAACAAATGTGCAAGTTAACATGTCATACTGCACAGTCTGGGCCTTTAATCAGTGTAAATTGTGAGTTGAACAAAGATGTAACCCTCTAGCCTGGATCAGTAAATAATCCTTGGGCAGATCTCATAAATAAGGTCCCAGAGGGAGAACTTGCCACCCTCCCTTTGCCTCATTCCCAAGTTTTGGATAATTTTCTCAATACCACCTACAGTAACCAACGTCACCTAGGGAGCTGCCAAGGACTCCCATCTCTTTCTTCTGCCTGGGGCATCTTCCTTCAGAGACCCCAGCCTCACAAAAAGACCCCGGAAAAGGAGGAATGTGAGGCTCGAAGCCACTTGTCTGAGACTTACTGAGACAGAGTGAACTCTCTCCTGGTGGAGCAGAGGGAGAAGGGGCTGGAGGCAGAGGATGTGCTGCTGCGGTGGGAGCTAAGAATGCAGCCCCTCTTCACTGTGGGGCGGGGGGTGGGTGGGGGTCGGCTGCTGCAACAGAACTTCTCACAGTGCCCTTGAAATCCTGCTGGGTCTCAAATAACACAGTAAAACCTTGGCATCCACCCAGTCCTGCGCTCCTTGGCAGTTGATATCTGTGACCCCAGGCAAGGTTCCACCTTGTGGGGATAACAGTGGTCTGTCCCTTTCAGGATTGCTTTGAGGATTACTTGAGATAATTCATGTAGAGAGCTTGGCATTTAGTAAGTGCTCAATTCAGACACTCTGATTTGGTGACAGACTGAATAAATAGAACTAGAAAAGAAGTAGCCATTTGGTTTTACTGATTCAAGTGCATGCCAGTGTCTTCAGGAGGCCAGCCTTCATGGAAAGGTGAACATCTTTATATTGAAAGTATTGGATGGTTTTTAAAAAGGCAGATGCAAAATAGCATGCTTCAAAATACCCCAAGAAAATGCTTCCCTTGCAATGTCCCTTGCATCAAGGCCTTCACAGAACCCTTATTAAACTCTGCCCAGCTTCCAAGTTGGGGGAGTCTGAAATTATACATTCTCAGGGCAAAGTGACTGGAACCAACTCACAGCACAAATTGCAGGCTCCACTCAATACCTAAGGGCAGTGGGCAGTGTCAGGTAGTCACCAGGGAAACACCGGAGCTCCGTTTCAAAGGCAGCCCTGACCTGGGCCCGGTGCCAGCCTATCTTGCAAACCTCTCAGGCTCACCTGCTACAGACAAGTCCTGTGGTTTCTCCTAGTTCTGGGAGCCCTTTGCGCTGTGTGTCATTTCCTCCGTCTACCATGTGTGACAACAGTAAAGCTACCTGACTCACCATTTCCAGAGCTTTCCCCCAGGCCTCCCAGGCCTCCTCCACCCAAAGGAGGCTGCCAGGCTGCTGGCCTGAGGACCCTGCTCCTGTGGTTCCTCAGACAGAACAGCAGACCCTAGGGCAGGGCCCCAGCAGTGCCTTCATAACTGCTCAGAGCTCCTGGCTGGTCGTCAGGCAATGTCTGTGGTTTCAGGGCTGGGACCAGGCTCCACTTCTCTTAAATTCAGAGCTCGGCACCAGGTCTGGCATAGAGTGGGCTGCAGGAAACGGTGGGTGAAAAACTGAATGCAATGAAGACACTGCTGAGACCCAAGATTGGCTGGATAGAGAGCTGAGTAATCAATCAATGGTGTTACAGAAATGGACACAGATTGAGTGGAAAGACTGGAGAATGTAGAAAGCCCTCGGTGGGAGAAGAGTGACCTGGGATCTACGAGGCGTATCTCTTTCACATGTGAGCTGCAGTTTCCTCATCGGTATGTGAGCGGGCTATAGAGCGATCCCTGAGATTGGAAAAATCATCCCATATCTGTGAATTTCAGATGTACATCAGAGCCCGTGTTTTAACTTGGATGTCTTTTGGCCATAATAAAACTGCACAAATCTTTTTCTTTTCCCTCTATTTGTCCTGTGAAGTGATCTCAACTGGCTTTTGAAGGGTTATTTTGGAGACCTTCTTGGGAAGGAAAGCTGCATAAAAATGTCAAGTACGATAGGATTTCTGCCCTTGGGAGAGTTTCTTTTACAAAATGGCTTTGTTTTAGAACACTGCCTCCAAATATATTCCTACCCCCGAGTTCCTTTTCTTTGCCTAAAGCCTCTTCAGCTCGCATCTGTCTTCTTTTCTGTCACCAGCCCTCATTTTTCCTTCAGGTACTTAGCTCCTTTGTCACTTTCTTCAGCTCCTCTGGGCTCCCTCCATCTTGGAGCTGAGGGGACCAGATGTTGCTGCTCTCCACGGGTCTGCGCCGTCTTGCTGATGCGCCACTCCGTGGGTTCTTTCCTGCTTTTCCACCAACTAATGATTCAAGGCCATGACACCCCAGCCTGCCTCCAATTATTTCAAGAATCACTGTGGAGTTACTCTGTGAGCTGCCTTGATGCTCCTTGTCACTTTATCCTTGGAGACTTGCCAGCACAGATGGGGAGCTAAATTCTTCCAAGGCCCTTTAACCTGCCATACAAGGACTGCCCCGGTTTGCACCTTGCCTTAGTTGGATCACTTGTCATAGATGTGTCTCACAATAATAACATGCTCTTCTCCTTCATTCTACTTATAATGAAAAAATGGGGGCTCAATTAAAATGTCTAATATGAGCACAAAAAACTACCATTTTCTAATCAGGAGCATTTCAGTTTCTCCTCTCAAGGATCTCCCCTTGTCTCTCAATGGGATTATCAGCCATAAAAACATGGACTCGATAATATCAAGACAAAGCTTAGTAACAATATTGGACAATTTTATTTCATCTATTCTCAACTTCAACCCCCTGGCTCAACTGAGCCAACCAGTGGCTGAATCCTCTGGCAGGTGGGCCTGAGGGTTCGGGGAGGCTGGCTTTCCTGAATGCAAGGGTGGGCTGGTCTGCTCTACCCCTGAGTTCAGGAGAGCACGTGGAGACCAGGGGTCTCCACTGGGGCCTGACAACCTGTCTACTATGAGAAGTTCACAGGGTCAGCGATTGCCCCATTGGGTACTTTTTGTGAGACCACTACTGCCTTAAGGTTCTTCAAACAGGTGATGGAAAAGAACCATATGCACTGGGAAGTCCAGTCCCTGAAAGAAGGACCAAAATTACAGCTACTGCAGGGGAGGGTGACACCTTAAAGTGAAACAAAATACCAAAATGCCATGAGAATCAAGTGCAGCACAAAGAGGGTCTTTGAGGAAACTATGATTTTTGAGCCAACAAGAAAAATCAGGAGAATTGAAGGAAAGAATATAAGGAGATGAGGGTCACTATTAAGACTTCAATTCTTCCAAGGTTAAGAAAATCAGGGCAGTTTAAGCAGAGAATGGTCACTATTAAGACTCCAGTCTTCCAAGGTCAAGTAGAAGATATATCTCAAAACCTACAGTGAAAATAGAAATAAAGTCTTACAATATAGTGATAATTCCATTTAAAACTTTAAGGACAAAGAAATAGAAGAAAACTCTTTAAATAGCCTATCACTAAGTGTTCCCAATTAAAATCAGGAGCCAGACAGGGTATTTGTTATCACCATTCTTATTCATAAAGGAAGTATAATAAGAAAAGAAAATGAAATAATCATTAACATTTAGAAAAGAAAGACAGCTAACAATAATCTCCTTTTGCTGATTATGTTTCTGTATACTTAGAAATCCAAGACTCCAGTGAAAAAATATTAAAATTATAAGAGAATTATGATGAACTAGTTGGACAGATGATAAACATGCCAAAATTAATCATTCCTTTCAACAGTAGCAATAAATAATTAGAAGCGAAAAAGGGAAAAAACCATCTACTCATAATAATGGTAAAAACCATAAAATATTAATAAACAAATTTGACAAGAAAGCCACAGGATCTATATAAAAAAAGACTATAAAACCCTATTGAAGGTCATAAAATAAGATTGGAACATTTCTTATTTGTGGGTAGGAAGACATTCTCATAAACATACAAATTTAATGCAATCATTTTGGACCTGGATTAAATGATCTTAAAAAGTTCACTTGAAGTAATAACTGCCCCAGATAACCAAGGAAAATAAGAGAAAGAATAGTGCAGGGGGATGTGCCTTTCCAGATATTGGAACATTCAAGCCAGAAAGCTGCTGTGATAAAATCAATATGTGATCGACCTAGGAATAGACAAATCAATGACTGCGTATTTGGCAATAAAATAGAAAACAGCATCCAGAAATAAATCCCAATGTATATGAAAATTAGATGTATAACAAGAGTTACCGTTCCAATGGGAAAATGATAGCTATCTGATAGATGGTGCGAGGGTAACCTGCTATCCACCTAGAATGAAACAACATTGGAAACCTATTTCACACCACATAAAAAATCAAATTCAAATAACTATAAATGTTTAAATTATTTCTATTAAGTAATAAGTAGACAGAAAAGAACACTAATCCACTCTGTGGATGGTATAAGCATTATCATACAATGAACACGGACAAATCTATTTATTTAAAGAAAAAGAACAGTGCCTTTCATTTGGAATTTTCCCATTTGTCCCTCTCCAATTCTATTCCCTCATTCCCATTCAGAGACAGCCATTAGCTTGAATTTTGTGTTTATCATTCTTTTGCTTTATCTCACCTTTGTATTTCTATACAGTATGTTGTTTTATATGTTTTTGAACTTTATATAAATGAATCATACTCTATGTACTCATCTGAGACTTCCTTCTTTTGCACTCATACTATATTTAGTTACACCCATGTCTGCATATACTGGTAATTCATTCATTTTCCTTATAGTTCCCTCACATAAACATGTTATTTATTTAGTTTCTATTAGATTGTTTATTTGCCTTTTTCTGTGGCCCTCTTTCTCTCTTTCGTTTCCTTATTTTGAATTAGATACTTCACCCTGATTTTCTTCTTCTACTCACATAACTACTCTTTTAGTCTTCTACTGTTTATTTCAAAATTTAAAACGTATAATTAAGCCAAAGTCTATAATCAATACTTTAACCCTCCCCATGAAGAACCTAGAACAAATGAACTCCAATCAGTTCATTCCTGACCTAACTATATGACAATACTGTATATTGAGTCTATTTTTATTCCTCATGATTCCTTCTTATATCTCAAATTCTCTGTTATGTTCATCTAAAATGTCTATTTTATCCTAATTTTAAAGAGATATTTATGCTGTGTAATTATTCTTACGTTCACGTATTTTTTTTCTTTCAACTTGATAAACATTTTGTTCCCCTACCCTCTGGCTTTGTTGAGATGTTATCTGATAGCCTTTTCATTCCCTTGTAGATAACCCATTTTTTATGTTTGGATAATTTTAACATCTTCTCTGGTTTTCTGCAGTTTCTCTGTGATGCAGACACACAAATTTGTCTGCATTTGTTCTGCTTATAATTCATCAGGTTTCCTGAAAGTGTGGATTTGTGTCTCATCAATTCTTGAACATTCTTACCCATCTTCTGTTAAATGGTATCTCTATTCCATTATTTCTCTCCTTCTTTCCTAAGTATTCTAATTAGACATATGCTACAAGTTTTCATTCTATTTAAGTCTCTTTCACATTTCCTATATTTGGTTTTTCTATGTTGCATTCTGTATAATTTTTTCAAATCCATATTCCAGCTCTTAAATTGCCTCTTCAGCTATTTCTAACCTACTCTTCCACTGAGTTTTGAATTTTGATAAAAGTTGTTTTTAGTCATTCATAAAGACAATTGGTCATTTGTATAATCTCTTGATTTTCAATCATATTTTTAATTTTCTAAAAATATTAAACATACATATTTTATATTCTGTGTCATTTTGCTGTTCATAGATTATGTTGGTTCTTATATGGCACTATCCTCTTACTGTTTTGATATTTTTTTAGAAAGAGCTCACATTTTCTAGAAATTAACCTGTGACATTTTTTTGAGATATAGTTTGGATATAGGCTCTCCTTGATTGTGCCAGGCACTCAAGGACTCCCCTGTTCTCGGTTAAATTAAATTTTATGTTAGAGATTTTCACACTACTCAGGTAGTTTGCGTATGAGCTACAATTCTTTGTGGAGATAAGCCTATGGTTATAGATTATCAAGGAAATTTCTCTCTCTCTACTCAGTGCCAAGATTTGAGACAAGAACATTTTCTTGCCAGTCCTTGGGACTGGGTGGGTTTCTTTCTTTCTTGTTCACCCTTACACTGCAGATATATTCCTTGAGGGGCCCAGGTATATATATGGGATTGGGGGGTGGGAACATTCCATATATGCCCACCTTGTAAAGACCCTGGGATTTGTCCTTGGTACCCTGAGTCATGGAGGGTATGTAAACCAAAACCAAAGTTCACCTGGTTTGGCAAAAGCCCCCAAGGTACAGTCAGTCTCACTGCAATCTTACCTCTCTGGATTCCCAATTTCACTTGTATTTTTAGCCTCTAGATAGTACTTAATTTCTCACCAGCACATCAATGTTTAAATGGATTTTTAAAAAATATTTATCTACCATATTGCCAGAGGCAGAAGTCAGATTATAACTTTTAAAAATAGAATCAGGCTGGGCACGGTGGCTCACGCCTGTAATCCCAGCACTTTGGGAGGCTGAGGCGGGCAGATCACCTGAGGTCAGGAGTTTGAGACCAGTCTGGCCAACATGGTGAAACCCCATCTCTACTAAAAATACAAAAATTAGCTAGGCATGGTAGTGGGCACCTGTAATCCCAGCTGCTCGGGAGGCTGAGGCAGGAGAATTGCTTGAAACCAGAAGGCGGAGGTTGCAGTGAGCTGAGATCACGCCATTGTACTCCAGCCTGGGAGACAGTGCAAGACTCTGCCTCAAAAAAAAAAAACAGAATCCAACAATTAAAAAAACACTCTGAGGTAAATACAAGGGAATTATTTTCAACACAGCACCATTTAGCCCTTCAGAGAAGAGACAAGAACAGTTCCTGTTGCAGAAGAACCTGAGGAGCCTGGGTTATTGCCAGACAGCTGATTTTCATTTTCCTGAGCCCACCTGCATGTTAAAAGAAAGTTTAAACTCTCCTACCACCAGGACTTTAAACAATAAAGAGAAGTCTATTAATGGGGTACAATGGAGAAAAAAAGAAATGGACACATTTGTTACCAATAACCTATACACCTCTCTTCCACCTCCAAACCCAACGTAGAAGCCCTTATAGCATGAGCACTTTCTTTCTTCAATATGTAGATGTGGCTGGCTACAAATACAAGGTCAGTGACTAGCTTCTTTTGAGCCACTTCTGATAAAAGAAATCAAAAGACTGAGTTGAGTTTGAAGTATCTTTTGAGCAGGCAATGCCTTGCTATAGGCAGGCCCACCACAGTGTGGGTCTTGACCTATAATGTCATCTGATCGCTCATCTGCGTTGGTCAGGACAAGCCTGTTTGACTGGTCCTGCTCTCCTGAGACGGTAGCATCCGTGACGGCTTTACCCTCCCATCACTGACATATTTCCACCTAAAGCTTGGACAAAAGTCATTCTAAGTATCGGCTCTGTCTTACTTACATGGCAAAATTAGACAATCTTAAAAATCAAAATATTCCTCTGAGCACATCATATCAACCAAAACAAAATTATCTTTGATTCTCGGTAATATACTTAGATTTCAACTCTAAACACATAAGAATGACTTTTGCCTTTTTTTATTCTAAGGAGAGGAGATTTTAACAGTTTCATCTTCAAAAACGCGTAATAAAGAGCAGGATGGCAGAGCATGGTGGTGGCCAGGTGGGGGTCAAAGCCATCACAAGGAAAAGGACCAAGAGGGAGAGTGGTCTCATTGGTCTCTGGTAGGCAGCTGAGGTGGGTGGTGGCAAGGTGGGCTTAGGTGCAGGAAGGTGGCTGAGTGGTGCGGCAGCTCTGCAGGGGCATGAGGCTATTTTATATGCAGGAGAATCTAACAGTAAATAAATATATTGAGGATAATGGGAACTAGGTTTCTCATGGAAGAAGAGACTTACAAATATGAAAAGAAGGAACGCTAGAATGGACTCTGTGGTTGGACTGGCACTGGAGGTATTTAAGTGAACTCATGGTTTATAGCTCAAAAAACGTGTGTTATGTCTGTGTATACACAGGTCCTTATCCCTGATTTCTGAGACAATCTACAAGCAGCAAAACCCCAATAGCAAGGAGCACGTTTAACACTCGCATCTTTGCTTCTAAATATAGCTCACCACTAAAAAGAACCAAGGCGCTTTCAAAAAAATGGTTTATTCCTGGGAAGGGGCAGGGAAAGAGTAAGAATAGCCTGGAACATCTTGTTGTACCAGAAAGTAAGGAATCACTTAAAGAATCATGAGATGGACCAATAAGGACATAGAAGGCAGTTTGAAGCAGCTCCTACTGGCTGAGTCTGGGACATTTTAAGCATGAAAATCAGTAAGGACAGTAATGCATAATAGCTTTCTGTTCATTCGGTGGAATCCAGAGTCCACACTGATTTTTAAAAAGTCAGCAACTAAATGGGGACAAGAGAAATTCTTTACAATACATTTCAACTTGTAAATGTAGAAGAAATGATAGAACTAGAACGTTTTCATTTGGCAATCATAGTACAAGTTAATTCTGGTACAAGCCATCGAGACATGCTAATACTAGCGGGTGAAAGAGAAACAACCGGATATTTACATAGTCTCAAAGTATCTCATCAGAAAATATTTATTACTTTTATACATTTTATTAAATGAAAAAAGGGACATGTTTATAGGAGAGAAAGCTGGCAGATATCACTTAAGTGATCAAAATTAACATTACCAATGGTGTCACCAGTTGACCTCAATTCCTACTTGATGAGATGCGGGGAGAAGAGCTGGGCATAATTTCACTAATATTCTTGCCAAAAGTTCATGAAGAAACATCAGACAAACCCCAGTGGAAATAAGTGGCCTGTAATTGTAAAAACCATTAAGGACGTAAAGATCAAGGAAAGACTCAAGCACTGTTCTGAATTAAAGTAGGCTGAGGACAGATGACAGCTAAGTGCAGCAAATGCTTTGGTTTGAATTTTTTTTCTATTGAGGACATTTTAGGACAGCTGGCAAACTTGAATGGGGTCTTTGGGTGAAGAATATGGAGAAGTTCTGTGTACTTGCAATTTTCCTATAATATCGAACATACTGGAAGAAAATAGGGCATCCAAAATTGCATACACAGAATTCTACTTCTAACTAGGATACAGAAGTTTGAAAAAGATTGTTCTCGTTATAACAAAAAATGCCAAATAAACTAAAATTCATATCTTTTTAAAAGCCATGGGGCAGTAATGAAGGAATATATGTCTAAGCCAATCATATTCCAGAGAAGAACAAGCCTTTAGTAGAAATGATATATACAGTATCTGAAATAAAGGATTAATGGGCTTTGGTAAAAATAAGAGCTGACTGGAAATAGCAGAGAAAGGGATCAATAAATTCAAACACAGGTCAATAATAAAAAAGGCCCATACTGAAGCACAGAGAGAAAAAAGAATGAAAACAAATTAAACAGATCATTAAAGAACTGTGAGACAAGAAGAATAGGACCAACATACATGTAATTGGAATTTCAGAAGGAGAGGGAACAATGAATAGGGCAGAAGGAATATTTGAAAATACATTGGCTAAAATTTTACAAAACTGAAGAAAGAAAACCCAATATCCAAGGCAAGGAAACCACAAAGGCAAATTATCATTTAATCACTGAAAACCAAAGATAACGAGAAAACATAAGAAGCAGCCAGAGGAATAAAAGATACATTATCTTCAGGGTAGCAATCAGAATGAGGTTTCAGCTGGGTGCGGTGGCTGATGCCTGTAATCCCAACACTTTGGGAGGCTGATGCAGGCAGATCATTTGAGGTCAGGAGTTTGAGACCAGCCTGGCCAACACGGTGAAACCCCAGACTCTACTAAAAATACAAAAATTATCTGTGTGTGGTGGTGCACACCTGTAGTCCCAGCTACTAGGGTGGCTGAGGCAGGAGAATCTCTTGAACATGGGAGGCGGAGTTTGCAGTGAGCTGAGATCATGCCACTGCACTCCAGCCTGGGTGACAGAATGAGACTCCATCTTAAAAAAAAAAAATGAGGTTTCATTTCTAATCAGAAACAATGGGAGTGAGTAGAGAGTGAACTAACTTTCCACCTCAAGAATAAAGAAAAATGAGAGAGTATACCAAAAGGAAGCATGAAACAGAAAAGTAAGGAAACAACATCACTAAACTAGAAAATGAATAATAAAGAAAAATCAGCAAAGCTAAAATTTGGTTCTTTAAAAAAATTATGAATGTATAACTTTTAGCCAGTCTGATCAAGGAGAAAAAAGGTAGAAATTATAAATTACCGATACCAGGAGTGAAAGAAGGAATATTTCTATAGATATTACAGACATTAGAAATTATTAGGTGATATTAGAAACTTTACACCAATAAATTTGACAAATTAGATAAAATGAAAAATTCTGTAAAAAGCACAATTCATGAAACAGGTCAAGATGCTCACAGATTAGAAGACTCAGTATTCCTAAGATGTAGATTATTCCTAAATTTATCTATAGATTTGACACACTCATTCATAACACCACCAGACTTCTTGAAAAAAATTGACAAGTGGCTGGGCGCAGTGGCTCACACTTGTAATCCCAGCGCGTTGGAGGCTGAGGCAGGCAGATCACCTGAGGTCAGGAGTTCGAGACTAGCCTGACCAACATGGAGAACCCCTGTCTCTATTAAAAATACAAAATTAGCCAGGTGTGGTGGCGCATGCCTGTAATCCCAGCTGCTCGGGAGGCTGAGGCAGGAGAATCACTTGAACCTGGGAGGTGGAGGTTGTGGTGAGCCAAGATTGCAACATTACACTCCAGCCTGGGCAACAAGAGTGAAACTCCATCTCAAAAAAAAAAACCACCCGTGAAACCATATCACAACCAAGACAACAAACACATCACCCAAGATTCGTCATGCTGCTTTGTAACCCTCCCTTTGCTTCTCCCTGTCCCTCCAATCCAAATCTGATCTGGCTTTTGTCATCAGACATTATTTTGCATTTCCTATAATTTTATATAAATGGGATCACATAACAGATGCTCTTGTTCTGTGTGGCTTGATTTACTCTGCATAATCATTTAGAGATTCATTCATGCTATAGAATACATGGACAGGTCTTAGCTTCATTAGTTTGCTGTGTGTCAATAGTTCATTCCTCTTTATTGCCGAGTAGCATTCTACCATATGGATATACCACAGTTTGTCTATTCATTCAACGGTTAATGGACATTTGGGTTGATTCCGTTATTTTACAATTTCATATAAGGCCGCTATGAACATCTATCTACAAGTATTCTTACAGACATATGCTTTAATTTCTTTTGGGTAAGTAGCTAAGAGAATGGCTGGATCATATGGTGGATGTATGTTTACTTTTTAAAGAAACTGCCAAACTGTCTTCCAAAGTGGTTCTACCATTTTACATTCTCATCAGCAGATTATGAATGTTCTGCTTCCTTCAGATCCTTGCCAATGCTGGCTATGGTCAGTCTTTTAAATTTTAACCTGTTTAAATGTAGTGGTATATCACTAAATGTGTAGTAGTATATCACTATGGTTTCAATCTGTATTTCCTAATGACCAATGATCTTGAGCATCTTTTATGTGCTCATTTGCCACCCATCGGTGTATATCCAACAGAAACGAGAGACTATACTTACAAAAGGACACATACAAAAACATCTGTAGAAGTTTTATTCATAGTAGTTCCCAAATGGAAACAAACCTAACGTACATTAGCAGGAATCACCAAGCAAACTGTGATATAGTCAGACAGTGAAATACTACTTAGCAACGACAGGAACGAGCAATAGATTTTCCCAACTACATGGATAAAACTCAATGTTATGTTGAGTTTGTTGAGTCAAAGAAGCCACGAATTTTTCTTACTGTATGGTTCCACTTACATAAAGTTCAAAAACAGCTAAAACTAATCTATGATGCTGGAAATCAGAAAAGTGCGTGCCTCTGTGAATGGGAGGGTTGACTAGAAAGATCATTTTCTAGGTTGATAGCAATGTCTTCTATCTTGATTGAGTGATGGTGTATACATTTGCCGAACATCACTGACAAAAACCTATGCATTTAATTGTATGTAAAAGATACCTCAATTTAAAAATAATTCGTATTCAGGTTTTACTTTGTGTTCAAACCACACTTATGATTAAATAATTGCAAGTGGAAATTTAAGAAATATTTTATTTCTCCCAAATCTTAACAAGCAATCCAGGGCTTCATACCTGTGCAGATTGGCTGGCAGAGGCTCTGGACCACTCTAGGCTCTGAAGATGATGGGGCTTCTGTGCAAATTCCCTGACCTAAAACAATGGTGCCACCTCAGCAGCAGGAGCAAGAAGACAATAGGAGCCTGGTGTGGTCTAGAGTTGGTCACGTTGCTTCTAATGCAGGAGAGGGTCACAGAACCAGGCTGGTGGGCCCTCTGTTTGTGGCTGCAGCCAGGACTGGCTTACGGGTGTGTGGCTGATAGAGTAATACAGGGTTCTACACTCAGAAGGACCTCAAGCTTGAAGCTTACTGCTACAGTTCTTGTCTTGAAATTCTTGCTGATTCTCTTTGAATTTATGTTCTATAAGAGAAGGAGAATGTGCCAGGGTTTGGAGCCTCAGCTCATGTGCAGCCCTGACTCTTGCCTCCTCCTCGGCTTTCCAGGATGGTTCTTTGCTGCCTGCTTCCACCGCTATGCCCTGGGTGGCCTCCCCCACTCACCTCTGCTGCTGCCTTCAACCTTGAACAGTGACCTGGTCATACTTGGGGAGGCAGCATTCTGTTGTTGCCCTCCACTCCTGGCAGACGCCTGGGTGTAGCTGTGGGTGGGGCAATGGCATCTCAGGGCAGGGCAAGGGGATGGCTGTCGCTGCCCAGGCTGACAGCATCATGGTGCATAGAAGGAAAAGGGCCTCTTGTTCACCTTCAAGTCAGGTTTTGAACACATCCTGGTACAGGGGTTGCAAGCTGTTGGACGCTGTCTGTCTGCAGAGGGTTAGGCAGTGGGCCCAAAGGAAACCCCTGGCTGGGGCTCTATATTTTCCTTTTGCAGTTGGTCCTACAAATGTTGTGGCCAGTCCTGGCTACAGTCACTGTTGGGGGACTCCCCTGTCTGCTGTCTGCACACTTTCTCTTGCATGACCCCAGGCCCGACAACTGAGCATATGGGATACGAGTTTCCCCATTCACTGAGCTCTTTGCTTGCCCTCGTGGCGTGCATTCTATGGGGTGGCCATTGCCCTAACTGTGGGTAACACTGGCATGCTGGTCCAGGAGGTGGAACCATTTCCAAAGCCTTATGCACTCTCTTCACAAATGACCTCTTAATGCTGCTCTTGGGAGGATAACAAGTGAGCCTATCCTGCCATCTTGAATGACAGCCCACAGGACACAAAGACAGGCAGCAAGCTCCTGTGTGTGGGCATTATACTCACTCACTCACTCACTCACTCATTCATTCAGATACCTATTGAGTATTACTGTGTGCCAGGTCATATTCTAAGTGCTAGAGAAATAGCAGTGAACAAAACATACAAAAATCCCTGCCTTTATGGAGCTTATATTTGAGCAGAGGAGACAGGCAAGAAGTGATAAGTACCATGAAGAAAAAGAAAATTAGGAAAGGAAACGAGGAGTGAAGGGACAAGGGATATTTAGATAAGGTGGTCAGGGAGGGCCTCTTGGAGGAGATGGCCATTCAGCACAGAGTGAGGGAACAAGCCAGAGAGGATCAGAGGGCAGACCAAGTACGAAGTCCCTGGGGTGGGAGTGAATTTGATGTTTTCAAGTAAGAGCAAGAAGGATGATTAGGATGAAGGACAGAAGGATGTGGGTGAAGACGGGGTTACAGGTTAGAGTTGGGGACAGAGCACCTGGGCTGAGTGGGGAGCTCTGGCCACGTCCTAAGTGTGGTAACAAGCCACTGGTGGATTTTAAGCAGGAGAGAGACACAATATGATCTATGTTCTTACAAATGCATGCTGGCTGCTGGGTGGAAGACTGACAGAAATGTGGCAAAAGGAGAAGAAGGGAGGCAGCCTCGGTCTGAGCGAGGGAGGTGGGCCTGGCCTGGGGGGCGCTGAGGGAGGGGTGGAGGGCTTGGTGAGACAGCGGACGGTGCTGTGAGTGAAGGAGAGGGTAAGAAGGACTGTGTAGGCTGCGGCTGAACAACGAGGATGCTGCTGCTTACCATTTACTGAAAGGGGGAAAATATGTCAAGACCAGGTTTAGAAGGCAAAGAAAATCAAAGGATTTGTACCAACCACTTTAAGAATGGGAAGTATTAAATGTCTAAGTGGGGAAAATCAAGGGGCAGTTGTCCATGTGAACCTGCAGCTCAAGAGGGAGGTGTCCCTGGAGATGCAGACATGAAGATTTGAAAGTCACAGGGCTTGATGAGATCACCTCGGGAATGAGAGTAAACAGAGAAGAGTGTTACCCCACACAAATTACCCTCAGACAATTATCGAGCACAGTCATTCGTGAAAGTTGACAGTTCTATCTCTACATTAGAAAAGGTGTGTTTGATTTGAAAATGTGTGTTTCATTGGGTCATTCAGACAACTTTAAAACTCTTGCCACATTTATTTCATTTTTCCTTTATGGATGCAAGTTGCAATGTCTTGGAAACAACACCCAAGTCCCTCTGGGCTGAAGTGATTGTTCTGATGAATGAGGCTTTCTATCTTCTGAGAGAATGAGGCTAAATGAACAAGAAACAGGTCAGAGCTGTGCGGGCTCTGAACAGCTGAGCTCTAGTTTTGAAGTTTCATTTGTACAGTTGCTGTCTGGGGGAAATGGAAAAGAAAAGATCCCTTGGTATTTCTGTCACAACAGGTTGGCGCTGGCCCACCGGCTTTGTTCTTGGGCTGCACAAATGAATGGGTGGCTTGTCTCCTGGCTCCTTTTGACTTCTCAGCACTGCTCACCTGGATGAGGCAGCAGCCCCGAACGGGGTCTTGTGACATTTCCAGGATTTACTAACATCAGCAGAAACTTCAGTCCTAAATGCATCCAGGCGGTACCTGGTGCTGTCCTGTTTGCCAGCTAGGAGCTGGAGCAGGCACATCCTCCTCCCTGTCTAGCTATCTCGGGTTCCTCCTGTCCTCCCGCCAAGAGCCTCCCACAGCACTCTCTGTGGAAGAGGCCCTCGGCCTCCGTCCTGGAACCTCCGCGGGCAGGGCTGCCTAATTCTGCTGCTACATGAGGACTTAGCCCTGCTACAGGAGTGGCAGAGTGGATGGGATGACTGTAGTGAAGGTGAAGGTGGCTGTGGTCACCGAGTGGTGGTGGGGGTGATGGCGGTGAGGCGGCGGTGATGGCTAATGGTGGTGGAGGCAATGGTAGTGGTGGTGGCAGTGATGGAGGTGGTCGATGGCAATGAGGAAGGCAATCAAGGTGGTGACCACAGACGTGGTTAGAAACAGCTCATCTTCTTCCCCTCTGAGAAGGAGTACAGACAAATGACTCATGACTGAGGACACGGGACTGCTCTCTGCACAGGGCAGGAACAAGACATACATAACCGAGTACAACTTTGTTACAACAGAGCACTTGGTGTGTGCACAAGGCTGCTGGCTGTGCACGTGCCAGGACGAGTCCCTCGGTACACACAGCGCAGGTGAGCTGAAGCCCAGGGTGGAGCTGAGGAACAGCGCTGGGGTCCCGGCGGTTCACCAGCTAACCACTAGGTGTCGCTGCGCGCTCGAGGGCAAAGGGCACCAGCAGACCCGCAGGGCTCAGCAGGGCTCTGCGGAACCAGACTGGGCTCCCTGTGGAGAGACCACATTGTGTCTGAAGAAGTGCCTGCCCCCAAGATTTCAGGGGACACCTCAGACCCGAGTTACCCAGCAGCTCCAATGCAGGTGGCGCCCCTGCATTCTAGCCGTTTAAAGTGAGTGCACACCCAAGCGTTTGCTGAGGGGTTGTGCTGCGCAGGTAACCAGCCAGACCCATGAACAGCGCAAGAGGCCACGTCGGAATCACGATGATCATGCCAGCGTGATGGAAGCATCTCCTGGGACCGGCTGACAATTTGGGAGAGAGATACAACCCGAGGGGAATGTTTTGGAGATGGAAGATAAAGAAAGATGTTTTTATTCAATACATTCGAGACAGGACATGACACGTTTGTGAGCTTTGCGTCTCCCAGCAGCCTCTCAGATTATGGTCTTTAGAATACCCAAGGCACCTGGGTTCTCTATAACTTCCCTGGGTGTGCTATCCCACGGCATCTCCGGGTTAGTGACATTCAAGCCCTACAGGGGTACCCTGACGGCATCCTCTGAGAGGCACCAGGGCTCATCTCAGCCCAAGGGAAGGCTGGTCTGGACAGGGAAGCTGGCAGTGACCGTGTGGCCACTAGGGAGTATTCCTATAGCTGGGCTCACTTCTAAATACCACCTAAAGGAAAGAGTGCTGGCTTTGGAATCTAATGACCATGAGATCTTGAGTCTAACTCTCCCATCTGGAAAGTGGGAGAATAAACCTTTCCCTGAGGCCCGCAGGGAGAAGCGCATGCAGTAGTGAAATGTAAAGCACTTAGCATAGTCTTTGGTGCACAGGGTGCAGAAAATGCCAGGCCTTTCCTCCCTTCCCGTAAAATAAATAACTGAATCAAAAGAAAATCTGTAAAAACAAAACAAAGGATATAGCAACATTTCTTATCTGCATCAGATGAGGTCTAACTATTAGACTGTGGATTAATCTATTTCACGTGAATATTGATAGAAAGCTCTATGGGTTCACATGTATTGCGCATTTATTATGTTTCAGACACTATAAGTACTTGATGTAGATTTTGTTAATGATTTTTGACAACATTTTATTATATAGTTTTTAGTTTGTAAATCTTTTTAACATTAAGATTTCTTCAGAGTGACCTAAAAATAAAGTACCTTAGCTAAGCCCAAGGTTTGTCCCAGGAGCTGCTCTCAAGCTGTTTGGATGTCCCAGCCTGGTCTTGTCTCCCAGCAGGAGGCCCAGAGCAAGTCAGCCAGAGGCTGGCAGAGACAATGCCATCCCCAGGTGGCAAAGCTGTTAATTGTGCATCACCAAACCCCCCAGGCCTGAGGTTTAACAATGGCCCACAGCAGGAGTTGTGCTGAGATATTAAAGAAAGAGACATAAGGGAAAGCTATTTTGCATGTGAGTTCAAATTGTTCAGCAGAAAACCTGGAAAAGTAATTAGCAGACTCTTGTGAGGAAAGATTTAATGCCCAGCTGACCTCCCAAGACTCTGTGACATCTGAATTTCCACTGTTGGAGATTCATTTCTTTGAATAGCCCTTCTGTGTCCCTCTCTGAAACTCTACATTTGAACTTTAAAGCATTAATTAATTAATTCACTCTTTGAATAATTCAGTGTTCCTACTATGGTGAGGTGCTAGGTCCTGGGGATACAGCAGAGAATAAGGAATCCAGCCCTCAAAGCTTATGATCCAGTTTCTGGCTGTCATATGTAGCCGTGTGGTTTGTGCACTGCACAATAAGCCCAGTGGCAGATGAAATCCAGGAGGTGTGTGGGTCCAAAGGGAGAACGGACATAGGAAAAAGAGTCTGTATTTGAAATTAGGGTGAGGAGAAGGGAAGCAGGAATGATGCAGGGGGCTCTAGTCTTCCTGTCCAAGGGTTGGGGACCCCCCGTGGGCAAGACCCTCCTCTCTTGGCTGTGGCCTTCTCCTCTTCTGCATAGGGGGAGGTGGAAATGGACCAGTCTTGACTTCCTCTGTAGCTTTCACTTTCCCCATTGCCCCAGCGTCCCCAAGAGTATGCCTCTGATCTCAAAAGACGTCATCTTTCCCAGTTAGGAATTTTTAAAACACAGAGGGTGCTAGCAGAAGAGTGAGTGTTGCCCTTCATGCCTGATGGAAGGAAAGTCTTTCCCGTGAAGGGAGGACACAGCGAGTGAAGTATAGCCGAGAGTCTGAGGGTGTGAGAGGGGAGACCTGCCTCTGTGGCCCTCCGGGGCTGTGCTGGCCTGCAGGACCAGTGGCTTGGGTCTCCTGCATGATAAGCCCATGTCACTTCATGGGGGCTCTGGGCAGATGAACAGCGCTGCCCTGCCGGCTCCGCACTCCCTAATTGGAGAATGTCATGAAGTTGGTCTCCAGACAGAGATCATTAGGAAGAGACTAACAATTCTGATCCCTCATAACACAGCTCTCACGGCCAATTAGCAGCAGAGGAAACTGAACGGGACCGTGGGTTGGGGAATGATCAATGTGGGCTTTGTGCCTCCTGGCAGGGTGGGTCACTGGGCGGCTGGGGAGTGGAGGCAAAAGTAGTGGAAGTGGTGGCGATTGGGGCTATGGAGGAGCAGCCTCTGGCTGAAGGCATGAGCCACCATCCTGTTACTTCCCAGGCAGTCAGCCAGTTCTGCTTGAACAACGTGCTGACGGAAGCTCCGGTTCCCTTCTTAACTTAGTGAACACCACTGCTGCCACAACCCAGAACCCAAACAGGCGAAAATATTTCCTTTTTCCAAAAGCCAGCACAAGTTCTGGAAGGGGTAAGCTGAGATTTCAGCTTCTAATAGAACCTAAATCTCAGCATGTCTTGCCATGTTCTCAGTGTTTCACCTCTCAAATGCCCAGAGGCAGTTTGGTTTATCAAACCTTGAAATACCCCAACATTCCTCACAGTAATCTTCGTTCCTACGAACCAGCTCACACTGGCCCCTCAAGACTACCCCAGCAATGTCACCACTGGAGAACACACGGGCTCCGGAGTCAGGCAGCCCTGGGTCACAATCCCATTTCGGCTGTGATCAGCTGTGTCACCTCGGACCCATCACATAACCTCTCTGGGCTTCAGTTTTCACACCCAGAGAGCACAGATAACAATTAGTATCTTCCCCAAGGATGAGAGAGGGCTCATGTGCGATACGCAGCACAGTGTGGGCCACTAGAAGGTGCTCAGTAACTAGAAGGGTGCCTTGTTTTATCAGCTCACACAACTGAACCCCATTCTCAAGGAATGGAGGAGCCTAAGAGGATGGAGCCTAAGAGGATGGAGCCCCTTTTGGCAGTAGAGATATGATAGTCCCTTCCAGGGTTGCCTTTCCCAATCTGTAGGATACTGCCTTCTCCAGAACTCCCAAGCCCAGGAAACTGTTGGTGAGTGAGAGGATGAGTGTGAGTGTGTATGTGTGTGTGTGTGGGGGGGAGTTATACACAGGGGGCTCTCCTTATTAGTGCTTCCAGCAATTAGTGCATACAATAGGGGGCAGTGGGGGGCAACAGGGGTAAAAATGCAGATTCCAGTGACTCTGTTCAGTAGTTCTGAGGCAGGGTTTAGGAATGTGCCTTTTTAACCAGGACCTGGCTGAGTTAGATTACAAAGCTGTGGTCTCACATCACATATTGAGAGGCCCTACAGGGTTCCAACTTCTGCGGTCAGGACGGACAAGGCTTCTGTTTACATCCTTCTCAGCGGTTTCGTGTGGCCATGCAGCTCTAGAGAAGTGTGAGGGTTTGGGTTTCTCTGGGGAGATGCACACGAGACCTTTGCTTTCTATGGTTGAGCCTTCTGGGAAACGCTGGGCAGGCACAAGGGCTGAGAGATGGAGCTGGGGAGGCAGCTATTTCCAGGACTCTTCTAAAGTCCCTAATGGAAGAAGAATCACACTCTATACCCAGATATCAACTTCTGGGACTTGGGAGGTCACAAGTAATGTGTGAATAATAATACCTCAGGTGTGCCGAGTTGGAGATGAGTTGCTTTCATGATAATGAATGTCAAGTGGATTTAAATTTATCCCTGTAAAAATATCATTGTCTTACACTTATACTATGAAAAACTGTATGTGTGTATATAAAAGGGGTTGCAGCCAAAGTATGGAAATGGGCAGGACTCTTGGTCCTGGGTGTGCCAGACAGATGATGTAATCTGTCATACACGTCATGGCAGAAGGAGGGCCTGCTGTGCCATCTGGGCTGTGGTCTCTGACTCTCTGGCTTGCCCTAGCTGCCCTGAGCTGGTGCCTTACTGAGCTCACCTTGCTGCCACCTCCGACTGGACCATGGGGAGGGCCTGCCCAGGGCATTGCTTGACAGGCTGTGGAGGGTACCCTGTCCAGAGGCAACAAGACACGAGTGTCAGAGGGTCAGGGTGGGGGCAGGTCCATTCTGGGTTCCAGCTGTCCACCATGAGGCATCTGCTAAGGACGTCCTGGGTATGAGACCTGTGAACTGGCACCTGTGCTGTGCTTAGCATGGCAGCAGTTACAGAGACCAAAGCCCTGAGCACCAAGTGGTCACACAGCAGAAGTGACTGCTCAGGTGCAGAGGTGCTGCAGACGGGGCTCCTGTCCTCACTCTCTGCAGAAGCAGCCTCGACTCCAGATATTGAGGGCTCTCTCATCCTAGATGCTCCTTTCTCTATGGCCACTAAACTTAACATGACTCTTCCAAAGAGTTTTTCTGCTAATTCCCAAGTCCCCAGCACAGGCTAGCATGCAGTAGGCATGCAGTGCTTCATTGTTAAGAGTAAACTATGACACACAGAGGTACCATCTCCGTTACAGTGTGAAATGCAAATGTCATCATCTCAAGCAGCTTCCCCAAGTCTTAGTGGTAGGTTCCAGAAATAAGTGACTGCCTTCTTATCCACATGCAGGGATTTCAGTTATATCTTCCTGGCCTTAGTGGTGGGATCCTAAGGATGGCATAAATTGTGGGAAGGAACCCAACACTGAAGTTTCCATAGAGCATTACCTTGTGGAAGTCTTCTCTGGAGTGCCCTAACCTGGGTCCTGGATGTGGTTAAAGTGATTTGCCCCTTGTTGGCCCACATCAGCAGATATCTGCTCGTAGGGTGCCCACTGCCCATGGAATCACAAATGCTGAGAAGCCCCCCTTCATCTTCAACTCAAGTGAGCCTGTGGATGACGATGGCAATGGCGCTGATGTGGGCTGAGCTCTTACTACACACCAAACTCTGTGCAAAGTGCCCCCTGGAAATGATCATCTCCACAACAACCTCACAAGGAAGGTAGAAATAATATGACCTATTTCCATTTTCTAGGGGGAAAAACAGGCTGAGTGAGGATTCTACCCCAGGACTGCCTGGTTCCAGATCTATGCTCATGACTCCCCCTCCCTAGGGAGGAAGGGAAGAAACCAGATAAGCTGCAACAACAGTCAAGCCAAGAGAAGAGGTCAGGAATAGGGGCTGACTCTAAGCTTACTCTCCCTCTAGAACCTGCCTTCTTCAAAAGTAGGCCTGTCCTCTTAATTGTGAATCTCTAGCCTCCTGAAGACTTATCAGGTCACTTGGGTTCCCTGTCCTGTGGGTGGGTTTCTGGACTCTTGGAAACACTATACTGTGGGTTTCTGGACCCCCCGGTTGTCTACAGGAAGGAGAACAGAGCATGGTACGTTAAGGGATCCATTCCCCATTGGTTTCCATTACTAGCATGAGGCCATCATCCCTCAGTGACCTCCCAGAATCCATCGGCTCACTCCACCTCAAGATGTAACTCAATTAGAGGATAAAGCGCCTTCTCTCCTATTTCAGGTTAATTGGCTCTGTGCCAGAGTTCACACATTCTTGTTTTCACATCTCTGACTATTGATTAATGACAAATCATTGGTAATAGACACACACTGCATACTATGAGTATTTGAGACGTGAGCTGTAAATAAATGTCCATAATTAGTACTTGAGAAAGATTGGACAGCCATAAGATATACAAAGCAGTTGGGAAATATGAAGTGCAGTTTTTCCTTGTCCAAGCAATTTTCAAACTCTACATAGAAAGCTGCTTGGGTGTGGAATGTAAGTTGAAAGTGAGACTTTCACACTAGGGGCAAACTTTGCAACAGAGGAAACAATTGTAGAAAAACCAATTTAGCGAATTGTCTTTGTTTCACATGCTGTTCGTGTGTACATGGAGCTTGATGCTCTCCTGAAGCCTAGTCTTGCTCCAGTTGGAGTGGCCCTGTGGGGTAGGTCTTGCTGCTTCTGCATGTATTTCCACATCTCCCAGGGGTTGGGTTAATGAAAAAGTAGTATTTGCAAAGGGTTTGAGGAGTGGCTCTAGGACAGTGATGTTTGTTGCCATGGAAATGAATATAGTCTGCAGTTCATCACTATCATCTCAGCAGGACCTGGGAGAGGAATGGCCAAGCCAGAGACCTTACAAGTTTGGTTACAGATGCACTCATGAACTAGCAGGAGAAGTAGAGAAAAAACTGTTCAGGCACGCCTCAGCACTGCCTGTGTCGCTTTAGCCAAGTTCATACCAAAATCTTACTCTACAGAACAAAAAGATAAAAGGTGACTTTCCAAAATAACAGATTGGCTTGCTCTTCCCTCCCTCATTCCCTTCCTCACGTTCCTCATGTACTTTTCAATGAGTCCACTGGTGGAATTAGAGGTAATACAAATCATTGCTGATATTCATTGACTAGTTTTTGAAGAACACACCCATATCTGGGTATTGAGATGCCTGGTTGCCTGTGCTTAACCCTAACTTTGCAAAACTATACAGAGGGGTCAGCAGAGTCTTCAGAAAAGCCTCCACAGAGAAGGCTTAGAGTAAAAGGACACTTTATACAAATACGAGTTTCCCCTCCATTCCTGCAAAGTGGTGGTGAACAATAAAGTGTTGTAAAAAACTTCCTGGTGGACAATAATTAAATGCAACCAGAATGAACTTTCAATGGAAAAAACAGCACATATATGTTGATAGGAAGAAAATAGGAGAGACATTGAGGTGTGCATCATGAGGGAGAAAGTTCTAAGTCAGAGGTTGCAAATATAGGGCCCCCAGGCCCCCATTCCCCCAGCAAACAGTAGTAATCATTCCACACTTTCCCACTGAGCCCAGGTGTGGCCTTCTCATTTACCTCTCACATCACTCCACACAGCCACTACCAAGACAGCAGTGTTAGCACCTGTGGCAGATAAAAGATGGCAACACATTCTCTGATGCTCCTTCCTGAGAGGTACAGTACAATTTTTCTCCCCTCAAATTGGGTGTGGCCTTAGTAACTTGCTTGAACAATAGAATGGAACAGCCAAGACTTGACTTCCAAAGTTAAGAAGGCTGGCAGCTTCCACATGAATGTCTTGGAACACTCACTCTTACACCCCTGAGCCACCATGTAAGAGATCTGACCACCCTGCAAGAGAGACTGTGAAGAGATGCTCTAAGACTACAAGGGGTAGAGAAGAGGAGTACAGCTAAGCCTGGCCTTCCAGCTGACCCTGTCAAGATGTGAGCTGTGTGAGTGACACTGGATAAGGCCCTCAATTATAGCCCAGCCATCAGCTGAATGCTACTGACACTTCTGAATAACCCCAGTCAATGCCACCTGGAGCAGAAGAATCACCCAGCTGAGCCCTGTCTTAATTCCTTATTCACACGATCATGAACCAAAATACAATAGTGGTTGTTTTAAGTTGCTAGGTTTTGGGGCAATTTGTTACACATCAGTAAATAACCTGAATGCCACACAAAGCAAAACTCATTGGCCACCTGGGTCTAGATAAAAATTTTGTTCAGGGTCCAGAAGGAGTCCTTGGAGTTTTTCTCATTAATAATTATAATAAACCACCTTAAATTTCATATGGAAACAAAAGAGAGCCCACATAGCCAAGTCAATTCTAAGCAAAAAGAACAAAGCTGGAGGCATCACACTACTGGACTTCAAACTATACTACAAGGCTGCAGTAATCAAAACAACATGGTACTGGTACCAAAACAGAGATATAGACCAATGGAACAGAACAGAGGCCTTGGAGGCAACACCACACATCTACAGCCATCCAATCTTTGACAAACCTGACAGAAACAAGGAATGGGGAAAGGATTCCCTGTTTAATAAGTGGTGTTGGGAAAACTGGCTAGCTATGTGCAGAAACCAGAAACTGGACCCCTTCCTGACACCTTACACTAAAATTAACTCCAGATGGACTAAAGACTTAAACATAAGACCTAACACCATAAAAACCCTAGAAGAAAATTTAGGCAAAACCATTCAGGACATAGGCATAGCCAAGGACTTCATGACCAAAACACCAAAAGCATTGGCAACAAAAGCCAAAATAGACAAACTGGACCTAATCAAACTCCACAGCTTCTGCACAGCAAAAGAAACAGTCATTAGAGTAAATCGGCAACCAACAGAATGGGAAAAAATTTTTGCAATCTACCCATCTGACAAAGGGCTGATATCCAGAATCTACAAAGAACTAAAACAGATTAACAAGAAAAAAACAAGCCAATTCAAAAGTGGGCAAAGGATATCAACAGACACTTTACAAAAGAAGACATATATGAGGCCAACAAACATATGAAAAAATGCTCATCCTCATTGGTCATTAGAGAAATGCAAACCAAAACTAAATTGAGATACCATCTCACGCCAGTTAGAATGGCGATCATTAAAAAATCTGGAGACAACAGATGCTGGAGAGGATGTGGAGAAATAGGAACACTTTTACACTGTTGATGGGAGTGTAAATTAGTTCAACCATTGTGGAAGACAGTGTGG